>PVIH01006096.1:0-115384 GCA_004025045.1 Sigmodon hispidus | reverse complement strand
AAACCATATTTTCTCATAAAAATCAATATTGCTACCTGTCAACAGTTATTTTTGGATGTGACAATATCAGCATCACCTGGCCTTTCCTGTCTGTTGACTTAATGAAAACAATGGGAAATCTTATAGTGCATATGAGAGTAACTGGACAGGATTCTATTCAGCATGATACATTTTTGCATTTAAGCTGATAGTAAGTCTTCGTTTTGCTTCAAAGTTTTGAAAATGATAGCAAATGCAAACAAGCTTGCAATCTGAGTATCATGCTGAGTATCATGCCAGAAGTCCCAAATTATTTGCCCATAAGAAGAAGTTTGGAAAAAAAAAAAAAAGTATGTTCCTAATTCTTTATGAAAGCTTTTACCACCTGGATAAGAAACATGACTTGGTTAACTATACACACTTAAAAATTCATTAGAAAAATCTTAGCAAAATAAAACAAAAGCTGACAGACTCAGAATATCAATTCCTCTCATAAAAGTTTACCAACTGTACAAGTTAAGAAAATTATACAAGCTTTTTTGTATGTATTAAGAAAGAACAGCTCAGTCAAGACATATGTACTGTAAAAATCTTTCAAAGGCTACAAAGAATCTGGAAAAATACAGAATGTATTTCTTAAGCCCAGATAAGAATATGGAAAGACATCATTGATGTCAACAATTTTACAAATACAAACCTGACTTGGTTTATTTTTAAACTTCTACATATAAAAATCATGCTAGCATAACCTTCAGGATTCATGAGGGCTTCCTTAATGACAATGTTCAATTTTTATGGAGAGAAAAATATCTGTTGTAAAGACATTTCTAGATAATCAAAAATTTGGTGTTGAGCAGAAACACAAACTTGTTCCCCCCCACACTAGTCTTTCTCATAAAAATAAGGAAAGATTACCTTTTAGTCAAACTTATGATTAGTATCTCAAATGAGAAGGTACAGATAAGTCTTTGGGTCATCCAAATTTGCCAGTGTTTTTATATCCTTAAAGAGGTCTTCAACAATTTGAAGTAAAAGAACTTGCAAAAGGTAGAATTCTGCATCCCATTTCTTAAGGTTAGGACTCAATTCAAATGTCAAGATCTAACCAACTGCTTTCTAAAGGTCACCCACCAACCCTGAAAATTGTAGTCACACCAGAATTTACTGCAAAGAAAGTAACATAGGTCTAGGACTTAGTCATTTGTGTTTTCATGTTCCTCAAATTTTCCATGCGAGACTGCTTCTTGGAAAAATTCAGATGAACCTGGACTTTCTTTCCCATTGCTATTTATCCGTCGCCTTTTAGCAGGTCTCTCATTTTTTTCATCAAAATCATTTTCATTTCTTGCAGTCACGTGGGCAAGTTTTGGGTCAGTGGTCAGGTTATCTGCTTCATAACCATTAGTGTCCATATCTGTATGAAGTGGTTTCTTATTTCCACCTGTTGGTCCATTAACATGTAAGCCTTCAACTTTTACTTCTTCTTTGTTTAGTATTTCACCTGGTCCATTAGATGATACACCTACATAAGAGAAAGATAAATGAAACTTAATTATAAAATCTAAAGTCAACAACTATTATAAAATAGTTGCTACTGAGATCCAGAGCTAAGCCCTAGGTTGAGCTGAAGAGAGGGAGGAGAATGTATATGAGCAAAGGGATCAGAATCACAGAGAGGGCTGACCTGAGCTATTGGGAGCTCATTGAATCTGAAGTGACAGCTGAGGAACCTTCCTGGAAAGGAACTAAACTCTCCGAATGTGGATAACAGTCGAATGGCATGAGCAGCTTGTGGAGCCTCTTGCAGCAGGACCACAGTTTATTTCTGGTGCATGACCTGGCTTCTTGGAGCCTATGCCCTACAGAGGAACACCTTACTCAGCCTTGATACTGTGGGAAGAGACTTGGCCCTACCTTAACTGGATATGCCAGACTAAACTGACTCACCTTGGGAGACCTTGCCCTCCCTGGGGAATGGATGGGGGATGGGTTGGGGGGAGGCTGAAGGAGAACTGGGAGGAAGGGAAGGAAGGGAGCAGTGGTGGGTATGAGGAAAAACTTGTTTAAAGAAAAATAAATAAAATAGTTGCTACAAGTTTTCATTGGTGAACAAGGAAAGTGTCAAATCTAAACATACTCATGGGATGAAGCATGGCTATACTGCGTACCAGCAGATACCAACCAAGTCTTTCCGGGCTACACCTCAGTTTCCTTATAACCTGAAAGTAAGTATAAGCTATACAGTTGATGTGAAGATCAACTAAAGCAACAAATTTGAAGAACAAAGACCAGAATCTGATATATATTAAAAGCATGCTAGGGGCTGGAGAGATGGCTCAGGGCTTAAGAATGCTTGATACACTTAGAGGGGGACCTGAGTTCAGTTCCCAGAATCCACGTGTAGGCTCATACTTTAACTCTAGTCTCAGGGAATCTAACACCCTCTTCCAGACTCCTCAAGCCCCAGATACACACATGGTAGACAGACATACATGTAATCAAAGCACACAAAGAAATTAAATGACAAAAAAATTAAAAGAATACCAAGTATTAAATGTAGGAACACACTGACTTTGTTCCCATAGCAGATGGGATCTGAAAGATGGAACGTCTGAGACCATTCTGGACTATATGTAGCAATACCCTATTCATCTTTCATAGGTAGGAAAGGTAAAATTATTCTAATTAAACCAAGTAAAAGAAAGATCATGTTAGAGCTTATTACAAAATGGAATGTAAATTTTGGTAATACAAAGCCCATTTAGCACACATCACTGGAGATAATTAATTCTTAATTATGTGAAAAATACTCAACATAAAGGATGAGTCTCAAAGACTACATTTGGTCAAAGAAAATACTCAACTTTTCTCAGTTCATTATGTATCCAAATCTAGGATGCATACAAGAGCTTACATATAACACTAAAATAATTCTGTACTAGCTAGTCCAAATAGCTAGGTTGAACTGATCAAGTAAAAAAGAAAAAGAGAAAAAAAAAAAAAAAACACAAAAACTATAATACTATTTTGGTGCATTACCAGACCTTTATATAAAATAAATAAAGCATATACATATATGACACATGCCTTTAATCCCAGCACTCAAGAGGCAGAGGCAGGGGCAGGTGGATCTCTTAGTTTGAGGCCAGTCTGGTCTACAAAGGGAATTCCAAGATAGGTTCTAAAGCTACACAAAGAAACACTATCTCAAAACAAAAAACAAAAAACAAAAAAACAAAAACAAACAAACAAAAAAACACAGAAAGAGAAACGAAACAAAACAAAACAGAAAAGGATAGACATTTTCTACTCCCTGAGCACCTACCTCAGTTTCATGCTCCAGCCACACTGCACCTAATTTCTATAAAAGAAGGGGCAGTAGACTGCAAAACAGCAGCAGTGTAACAAGCAGTTTCAGACCCATCACAGCTGCTGAGATCCACACCCTGTCTGCTCAGCTCGTTCTTCAAGGGAGAAGTATAGAAAAGGACCATGAAATGAACTAATAAATATGCAACTGTGTTCTTAGTGATAGTTTGAGGTCAAAGCTCTGGCAGTTTCTCTTCTATGTTCTCTGTGGTTCTCCTCAATTTTAACTCCAGTGCCCCCCCCATAAGAATGCTACATAATCATGCTTGTTATTTTCTGCTAAATAATATTCTTACTTGTGACAAGTAAAATAGAAATCAAACAATTCTTGAAAGAGCTCTTACAGATGGTCCTTCACACAGTCAGGAGAACACTGTCTCCTTTCTCCTGTGTCTGTGAGTGTGTGTGAGTAAATTCCCTTGAGCCATTCCAAGTGTCCTTCACTATGAAGAACTAGGTCTATTTCCTGGTTGCTTACCATTTTGATTACTACTATTGATAGTGCCATCTTCTTTCTCCGATTGGCTGTTACTACTATTTGAGGCAGTAGGGGGAGGGGATGGTGCTCGGCTAGAAGCAGCACTTTCACTTTCATCCAAAAGACGATCCATGTAATCCCTTAAGATTAAATAATACAAAAATTATCTCCTTAAATAAAATGATGAAGATTAAAATTAGCTGAGGTTAAATATACAGTCCACTGTTAACACATATGTCCCAATTGTGCTTGAATAGTACCACTGAATAATCCAGAAAAAAATAACAAGTTAAGTGGTTAAACTTATGAACTAAATTATCAAATTAAACTGATTAAGTTCATTTTTTAATTGCTTATCAAGCAATGATAAAGTCTGTAATGCTCCTTTATATGAAATTCCATTCTAATGATCACCAACTCTGAATAACTGGAAAACAGGAGAGGTAAGGAGTTCACTGTCTTCTGACAAAGGTGGATCATACTCATTTATTCTCATGCTTGGGAGTGGTGTCAGGGCCTTCAGCAGACTAGGCAAGCTCTCTAACACTGGGCTCTAATGCCACCCCTTATTTATACTATTTTCAGTTTATTTTGCTTTGGGCTTTAGAATGGCCTGGTTTGAGGTACTTAGTACAGACATCTAACAATAAATGAACAAAACAAAGAAACACTATGGTCTAAGAGTTTGAAAAGTATAATCAAAAGTGTAACAAACAATCTTTGTAAAACTGTTTGAATATATCTATATTAGTGTACACTGACCTCATGAACTCACAGCTTGCATGAAGCTAAAAGAATTTCATGTGTATTTAGGCAAGTAAGACACTGTCTCAATCAAAACATCAGAGTTGCATTACTATTATTAAGCATTACTTCTGTAATATGTCCTCTAGGATTCGAGACAGGTAGAAAAAGGTATGTCTAATAAACGAGGATACAATTTAACCTGATGATCACATTTCTGTGCTCTTTCCCCTTCTTTGAAGAATACCTACATTCAAATCTTGTCTTAGTTCCTAAGATCAAAACAGACTGCACAAGAAAAAAATTTAATTTCTCTTTCTTTTTAATGGCCTGCTATTAGTTATATGGCCCAATAGTTTTTACAAGTTTGTCTTGTTCCTATTTTTTTTTTTTTTTTACTGTTTTCAAAGGTTAAACTAAACCAGATGTGGTAGTGGTGCAGATATACAATACAAGATGTGGTAGTGGTGCACGTATACAATCACAGCACTGGGAAGGTTGGCAAAATTGCTAAGAAGGTGGCCAGCCAGAACTACATAGCAAGATTTTGCCTCAAAAAAGCAAAGAATTGAACGTAATATTAACATACTGTTTCTTTTCATTTTAAGAATATCCAATGAAAATCCACTCTCTAAACCTTGGTTTAAATGCTTATTGTCTTAACATGTATAATGGCTTATAATTTTGTTTTGCAACAAAAGTCTTCATGTCTTACATGTCAAGAGACAATAAATTTTTGAAGCTATTAGAGACTATATTTTTGAAGGACTACAAAATTCATAATTCTTTTAAGAAAATTCCAAAAAAGCTTAGAAAACAACTCACGTCACACCAGGATGAAGATTGTATTTCTTTTTTCCAAATCTTGTTTGCTGAGCAAAGAAATCATAACGCTCAGACTTTTTCCACATGTAATAGAATGCTACACATTCACCAACTGATCTTGTTCGGACCTGTAGGAAACAAAATGCTTGTTTTTAAGAATAGTTTCCTTAACAAAGCCACTTCCAAAAAAACTTCTCAAGTTTATGTAGTATAGTTTTACATCAACTTGACATAAGCTAGTCACTGGGAAGAGAAACTCAACTAAGAAAATGACTCCTTAAGACTTGTCTATAAGTCTGCGGAGCATTTGCTTGATTGATATGGGTGGTGCCAACCTTTGACAGGTTGTTCCAAGTTGTTTAAGAAAGTAAACTGGGAAAGCCATGAGGAACAAGACATCAAGCAATGTTCCTTCACGGTTTCTGTTGTAGTTCCTGGCTCTAATTCCTGCCTTGACTTCCTTCAATGGCAAAGAGGTACTGTTATGTAAAAGTATAAGCCAGACAAACCATGGCATTTTACCATAGCAATAGAAACTTTAAGACAGTCTGGGGGGGGGGAAGGTTCTCTAGTTACTATATATGACAAAAGAACATGATATATTAGTATGCATAAAATACAAAACTATAGCCAACTGTACTGAAAACTATTCTTTCTAAATTCATTGAGAAAAAAAATCTAACTATGTAAGATATTTTCATTTTGGTTTTTTTTTTAAGTATTTATTTTTTATGTGAATTAGTGTTTCACTAATTCACATGTGTAACTGTGTAAGGGTGTTAGATCTTGGAATTACAAACAGCTATTAGCTGCCATGTGGATGCTAGGAATTGAACTCAGGTCCTCTGGAAGAACAGTCAATGATCTTAACCGCTGAGCCATCTCTCCAGCCCCTCATTTTGTGTTTTAATTCAAGGACACCATGCTAATACTGTACAACTAAACAAGTATTCCTCTCTACTGCAAATAAGAGTGACAATTAGGTTTAATATGAATCCAAAATATAAATGTGTTTTATTCACTAACTATCTAGGAAATATAAATTTAAATTCTTCTTTAAAGATTTCCCACAATGATGCATTCACATGTGAATAAAAATCTGTAGAAATAAAGTAAACTGAGCAAGCTATGAAGAACAAGACAGATTTTTTTTGTAAAAAAATCAATTCAAAATCAAAGACCTTAATATAAAATCTGACCCTTTGAAACTGTCAGAGCCAATTAATGAAACCACTTAGATACCCAACATATAAATGGATATGAAAATATGCAGATAAATTAATACCATTTTATTTAGCTGAAGAAAAGAATGAAATTAAATTATGATACTGACAAGAAAATGGAAGAACTGAGATCTTAGTTAAACAAAATAAACCAGACTAAAAAAATTTTTTTCTATTATATAAAAATTTAGATGTAAATTTTATTTATTTATTTTTTTTTTGAAAAACTTATTTATTTATTTGCCTTGGTGCTTGCCTGGAACTGGAACTACACACAGCCATGAGCTGCCATGTGGGTGCTGGGAATTGAACCCCGGTTCTCTGGAAGAGCAGTCAGTGTTCTTAACCGCTGAGTCATCTCTCCAGCCCCTAGATGTAAATTTATATGTGTACACACACATGTATATAGGATTGAAAGCAGAGCAGGGCACCATTTGGGAGGATGAAAGGGACAAGTGGACTTGGAAGTGTCAAGGAAAAGGAACAAAGTATAATGTATGCATAAAAATGTTACCAAAGATGAAACTCAAAAGTTAAAAAAAAACAAAAACAAACTAGGTTTTACAGAAGATGTTTGTAATCCCAGCGCTTGAGAGGAGGAAGGAAGATGAGTAGTTCAAGGTCATTCCTATCTATGTTCATTCTTTGCTATACAGTCTAATCTAGATTTAATAGAAGTCATCTTAAGAAATAAACCAAAACCAAATAAAAAACAACTAAAACAGAACAAGTAATCAAATAAACAAAAACCGCTCCAAAAACTGACTATCCAAATCACCAAATTAAAAAAAAAAAAAAAGAAGCTAGTGAACAGACCAGACAGACCATCTTACTAGTCCAACAACAATCTAGACTCATTGCCTTCCCCAACTGTCTAAAACTGCCAGGAAGGAGAAGATGCTGTACCATTATTTATGCTTTGTTCATTAAGACACCAGTATATGGTTTGCAACCATTTATGTACATGATTGGCTTCACACATCAAAAACCCCTGATCCACAAAAATTCTGATTATCTCCTTCATTGGTACTGCCTTGGAAAGCTGGAAAAGTTGATGAACAAGAATAAAACACTGCAAGCTTCAAAGAGAAAAAAGGGCTCATGCACTTGTGCTCTGGGAATAAGATATTAAAGTATTTTTGGTACTGATTTCATCTATGGTTGAGGACATCTTTTCTTATGAGGACATCCTTTCTTATCTATATTTTCTTTCTTTCCCTCTCCTTGAACTTTATAAAAGTTGTAAAGCAATAAGGGCTTTAACAAATCCTTAGTGGTTATCCAAAGGCTGCTAATTCCCAGCATGGTAGCTCATAGTCATTCAGTTTCAGGAGGCTTGATACCCTATTCTGGCCTCCTCTGAGACAACAGGCACACATGTGACACACAGGCAGGTAAAACACCACTAAATATACATTAAAAAAAAAAAAAAAAACAGAATCCTTTCAAGCTCTTTTTTTTTGTTTTGCTTCTTAAAGAATGACTTCAAGCAAGTCAGTTGTAATTTACTGAACACAAAAACCAAGACATCTTGGGACATGAGACCCCACTCAAATATTTATTAAAAAGAATAAAATAAAAACCAAAGATACATCTTCAAGACAGGGTTTCTCTGTGCAACAGCTGTAGCTGTCCTGAAACTTACTTTGTAGACCTTTATAGTAGGCCTCTGACTCACACAGATATGCCTGCCTCTGCCTCCCAGGTGCTGACATCAAGGTATGTGCCGTTACCGCCCAGCCAAAGTTACATTCTTAATAAAGCACATGTCAAAATCCTATTAGAATTCTGTTGTAATAAAACCTCACTGGGTGTGGTGGCACACACATTATTCTAGCACTTGGGAAGCAGAGGCAGGCAGATCTAAAAGTCTGATGTTAACCCAGTAACATAGTAAGTTCCAAGATAGTAAGAACTAGACAGTGAGACTCTTTGTCAAAACAAACAAAGGCTGGCAAGATGTCTCTGTAGGTAAAGATGCCTGCTGCTGACACTACTCACTACAAGAAATTGTCCTCTGACTACCACATGTGCACTATGTTCCTTCCCACACTCATGAATACATATAGTAATAAAAATTACTTGAAAAGAATTAAACGCTCAAATCTGCAAGTAATTATTTAGTTCTTTAGAATATACACTGTATGACTGATATTTATGGGATATTAACCATATTGTGATAAGATGCCTTTGAAAAATATCACTTTGAGAATATGACTTAAGAACATTTAGGACTTAGATAACCATAACATTTTTAATTGTGGGCAGTAAGGTGGCTCAGCTGCTTAAGGTGCTTGCCACTAAACCTGACAATCCTGAGTTCAATACCAAAATCTACCAGGGAGTGATGAGGGAAACAGATTCCAAAAGGGGAAGGAGAGACCAATTCCAGAGGTGTCCGTTGACACGCACACTACAGCACACAAATAATTATTCCCACTGTAAAACTGATGCTGAGTATTTTAAAATTTCAAAACTATTTTAAAGAGGTACTTGCAATTGATAGCTGCTGAAAGAGAGAAAATTTGTTTTCTTCAGTGGAGTGACAGGTTCTATTAATCACACTCAGAGGCAGACCCCACATTCAGGAGCAGTCAGCTAAAACAAACAGAGACTCCATGAGTGTAACTGTCTGTCTGTATGTGTCTGTGGGCATGCATCTGCGCGGACTCAAAAGAGGGAAAGAACATAAAATTGGTGGGGTAGAATCTGCAAAGAATATGATAAAAATACTGTATGGTATTCTCAAAGAATGAATAAAAACACATTATTTTAAAAATGTATAAACCTCTTGTCACAAAAAATGAGAAACAGCCTTAAGTAACTGCATTGCATACATAATCTGAGAAGTAAACTAACAGACTATAAAGGACTTCAACTATTAAATACTTACAGTATCATGAGAAAAGTCACCAGGCAAATATGTCAGGCAGTTGATAAATATGCTTATTCTAATTTGTTGTAAATCAAAAGACTATAATATTACAAAAACCTTTAATAAATGATTACTTACTTTATTAGCCTGGATCAGATGAAAATCTTTTCCATAGGCCTTTAGCCCTTGTTCAAAATTTCTACACTCTTCCTCCGTCCACACAGATAATTCCTCTGACAAAATGAGGATAAAAGCAAAACTGTTAATATACATACAATAAAGAAACTAAAAGAAAAACTGCAACTTTCTAGCAAAAAGCTTAGGGAGTATCTTACTCTTTGGTGCTAATATCGGTCACTGCAAAAGATACTGTGATAAATTTCCCCAATTTAATAAAAATTGGAGCAATTTGGAACCTAACTCTCCAACCTCAAATTCGGGCCACTTGTTCCTTCTTTGTTGTGAAGACAAGGTCTTATTATAGTTCCAGCCAGGCCTTCCTTCAACTTGTAATGCTTCTATTGTGTAATGCTACCCTCAGTTCTTCTCAGCCCAACTGTCATTAGCCACTTTTCCAGGCCTTCAACTTGGTACATTCTTTCTTACTTTGAACTCTGCGTGGAAGTATGTGCCGGCCCCTACTTCATCCTCTTTCAGAAACATAAATCAATTTACTCACCAGTATAAATATTTTGTTCTCAAAAGTTTCTCCTCAAATTCTTACCTTAACCAGACTATGTCCAGCTACAACAGGCTTTTAACAATATCCCCTAACTCTCCTCTGAAGATCAACTATTTTTAGCCTACAGTCCAGCTGGTGGCACCATGACAACTGAGACCCGTATGGTTTGGTGCTCAGAGCTAAAGAACCTTCATAAACAACCAAATAAACAGATAATTTATAACTGTCATACCTATAGATACACAGTACTTTCAGTGCAGCAGGGAAGTAAAATTCAGAGTTAAAAAAGGAAAAACTTGGGTTCCAACTATAGCTTTATTGCTAATGAATTACACCTGCCTCAGTCACATTACTTTGCTTATAAATGCTTATTCTAATTTGTTATAACTTTACTAAGTCTCCCAATTCTATTTAACAATTCTTTTTAATGATTTGTGTCTGTCTGCACTTGTGTCACAGTGTGTTGGGGGAGGCCAGGGAATAGCTGGTTCATTCCTTCCACCTCTGCATGGTCTTCAGCTATCAAATTTAGGTTATTCAGCTTGAGGGACAACAGCTTTGTCGACTGAGCCACCTCATCAGCCCAGTCTCACAATTTTAAAGTTAAGCAGTAGGTGCTATTTGACATAGCTCATAAGACTATTATAAAGATTAAAGAGAAAAATCTTAAAAGATGTTTTGAAACTGTAAGTCATTATATATTTTAGACTTTCATGCCCTTTATTTTGCATAATAGAACAATTTTAATCCCATTCCCTGTAACAATTTGAGTGACATTTCTGCTCTGCACATATCTACTAAATTGAGAAAGACTAGGATTATTAAGCTGAAGGCACATTGAGGTAAACCAAACAGTTAAAAGTTAAAATTTCTGCCAAGTCATAAAATTAAAGTCTAGCATGCGCTTACCTCGAGCTGCTTTGACATTAAATCTCAATCTTCTCAAGGCTTCTTCTGTATCAAAGCTGCATTTAACTAATTCATATAAGGCCTAGAAAAATAAAAGGTTTTTATATAGGACTCACAGACTACCAAGAGTTCTTCCTGATGCTCATTTTTTAGAGCACATTTTTCTAAATAATCTATTTCTATGCTTTCTGGTCCCGTTTTAGTAAATACAATATGCAGAGCACCAAAGAAAAAAATGTTGAGTTCAATCCTAACCTTCTAGGCCTCTCACTATGTACAAGGTAAGGTATGTAACCCCGTAAAGAGAGTATCCCAGGAACTAAGATAGATATTAACATCATATAAAATATCATTCTGTTCAGGCTGTACTTCTCTGGAGCCTTCTGAGATTCCTAATATAATATAGATTCCTAATATAACTTTAAACAAATTCAGAAAGAATAATAATGACAAAGTTCTAAAAACCAATATTGTACTAGGTGACTGTATACACAATGCTATTATCTGAGATGAGGGTGCCAACTGCATCACAGATATAGAGTCTCAAAACAAACTAAACAAAAGGCTGGGCAGTGTTGGTACATGCCTCAGGAGGCAGAGGCAGGCAGATTTCTGTGAGTTGAGGTCAGCCTGGTCTATAGAGTGAGTTCCAGCACAGCCACGACTACAGAGAGAAAACATGTCTTAAAAGACAAAACAAAAGAGAAGAAAACACTTTTAAAAGCCCTATCAAAGTATATATTATAAGTAAAGGTAAGATTTCTGTTTCCTGGAACTAAAATTATATCAACGACATAAGCATATCAACAGCAGGTCTTGTGCTAATTCCAACCTTTACAGAAGAAAAGTTCAGGTGGACAGAGTAGTCACACTGAAATTTCTAGCACCCACACTGAGAAATGAGGACTACCATTTTAATATACCTGTTCGTTGTCTTTTATGTGAGATCCTTCAGGTATTGCTTCTACACCTTTCTCATCACCTGTTCTTCTAGATGCATCCTTAAGAAATACAATCACTTTATCTTCTGGTAAATATTCTGGGTCCCACAGAAGCTGATCATCATTTTCATATACTAAATTTATAAACAAAATGTTAATAAAAACTGTCAAAATTGACATAATTTGTATAGAGACATATCACCAAACAAATAATTTAGTCCTTTAAAAAAATTGCATTTACTTTCTCTGTATCTGTCATGCATGTGCCACACCACACTTGTGGGGGTCATAGGACTCTTTGTATGAGTCAGCTCTTCTTTATTTTATTTATTTATTCATTCATTCATTTTTTTGAGAGAGGGTTTCTCTGGATAGCCCTGGCTGTCCTGGAACTTGTTCTGTATACCACTCACTGGCTTTAAACTCAAGAAATCCATCTGCCTCCAGAGTGCTGGGATTGAGGGTGTGTGCCACAACCACCTGCTGGGAGTCAGTTTTTAATATGTGAATCTAAAAATTAAACTTAGGTCAGTCATTAGGCTTGGATCTCTGTTCTCTTGTCTTCTTACATGTTTTGTTATATGCTTACACATGTGTTATAAAATTTTCATATTTTCACAACCTTTAAAAAAGTTTGTTTCACCACAATTTCCAATGCATTAAGAAATTTAAATCTCATCAAAATTTAAAAAAAAAATAGAAAAGAACATGACTTAAGACAGTATCTTATGAAAGTTCAAATGACACTGAAAACACACAAGACCCAGAAACTAGATCCTAAAATGAAATTAGTGCCTGAAATGTGACACCTCAGGGGCCATGACAAGTACTTCCAAGCATGATTTCTAAACCTGATAATTCCCAGAGTGACCAGTGGTTGAAGAGGCCCGATGGCCTACTAACAAGGATCTGAAGACTGAAGCTGAGGGGCTGGGAAGGTAAATGGGAAGTGAAATAAAGCAAAATCTTTGAGCAGTTTGGATAGGAACGTAGAGATAAGAGAGGCAGTGAGAAAATCAAGTTGAACAAAGTTTGTAAGAGCTCAAAAGAAAGGAAATCACTTGATAAAAAACCTTATCAGATGTCAGATGACTTTTGAAATTCCTCATCTTAAGAAAAGGGGTGTCAGCTAATTAAGCATCTCTTCTATATTAAGCAATGTATCTACTATCTTCACAGGTACATATACATGCACTTTAAAAACCTACCTTTTCCCAGCTCTCTTCTCTGAAATAGAACTCAAAGGACAATGTGTAGAAAAATGTCCTCTGCTATATTCTTTATTCTGTTAATATAGTAACACCAAAACTGAAATGTTTATTCCCTTGCTAGAATTTGGACATAGTACTAATTTCTGTTTTCTGCTCAGCCTGTTCTGCCAAAGGAAACAATTCATCACTACTTATGTTTTAAAGGTTGTCACAATAAGAGGAAGTGAAGCAGTGTGTGTCTGAGTCCCAGTGTTCTCCATACCTCTCTATGAAACAGCAGAAATTATCTGCAAGATATTTCTGTAATCACCGACAATATTTTGCAAATCCTCAAACTGGGTAATGACCATCACCAGGTGGCGCCAAATGACAAAGTCAGCCACATGTAAGGCTGAACAGATCTGATTGCATCAGGAACCTCAGAATAACATACCACATTTTAGACAATTAAATAGTCAGTAATGAGCATGTGGTGACAGCATCAGAAGTCTCTCTAATCCACAATGCACAGGCAATATGCATGCAAATGTAAATTAGCAAAAGTTCAGAGAGCAGTCCACTAGTAAATGAAGAAAGGGTAGATGAGGAAAGCTTATGACATCTTATTAAAAACTGACTCAGCAGTCATTAAAGGAGACCCTAAAATTGCTATTTTACAGATGAATCTGATGAGGCTGATCAGTGAACCATACTTAACTAGGAACTGAACACTGCTCATTTCAACTATTCTATTACCTACAATAAACTTAGAAAATTTTAAAGCAATCATTGAGCATATTACATAAGATAAACCACCAAAATCATCTCACAAGCCCCACTATATATAGTTGGCAAGGACTACATACAAGAATTAGGAGAGGACTATGTATTCTGATTTGAGAAAAGACAAATATTTGACATGAGAAGCTGAGAGCTACCATTATAATGCCACAAACCTTTGTAATTTAAAAAAAATTCCTAATGAATTTATACTTATACATTGTCAATTTTATTCCATTTTTCATGCCCTAGAAAGAATGTGATCTAATTAGTATATCATAATATGAAAAGCTATCATCAGCAGTATCATACAACACTGGAATTCATCACAGACATTAACATATTTTCAAAACATTCACATAGCTTTCCTGACACACAGTTAAGTGAACTGTTACATGATGAGCATTCCTAAGCAGAAAATCTGAAGACCAAAATGATCTGAAATCTAAACCATTGCCTCAAATGTTCTAAATAAAGGTAGTCAATCTGTCCTAAGGACAGACTACTCTTGTTCACTTCCCCATTTTAGTCACATAAGAACTAAAAATACAGCCAGGTATTATGGTAGTATGCCTATAATCTCAGGCATTAGGAAACAACAGGACTACCTGAAGCCAGGAGTCTAAGAAAGTCTGGAAACACACTAAAACTGTCTCAAAAAACAAACAAGACAACAACAACAAAACCCAAAGCAGCTCCTTGTACTAGTGTAAACTGAAGTAGGCCAGGAAGTTCAAAGCCAAGCTGGGCTACTGAGTGCAAGACCCAGTCTTAAAGCAAACACTCTTAAATAAGACAAAAATAAATGTCCTGTGCCCTTCTAACAAAGGATGCTTTTTATGTGGCTAACATATGTTCAGAAACAGTCTTTGGCTGGACCCCAGGCTCAGCTGGTAGAGTATTTTCCTAGTATGCACAAAGCCCTGGGTTAGATGCTCAACTGCATAAAACAGAGAGTGGAGGCACAGGCCTAAATCACTTCTAGAGAGTATGGTGTGTGAATTACATCTCATTTAAGTTATTTACTGATAATCACCTACTGAAAACTAAAGCCAAAACTCTCATATGGTCCGAAGGGGACAGACACATAATAATCCCACAGACAAATTGTGAGCTAAGGTAAAGACAAGTTTTCACTTATCTCTTTGAAAAGTACTATTTTTCTGGCTAGAAACACTCCAAAGGATAATGAGGTCCTCATTTCTGCTTGTTCTCTAGTTGTAAGATTGTGTAAAGTTTAAGACAAGAGCTTCAGTAGCCATCTTAGGGAGGAACATTCAGTGGGCTATGAGCCTCTGAGTCCAGTTACATGAAAAGCAAGGATCAGTGTAATCCCTGGCAAAGCAGCCTTGCAAATTCTTTCTTGCTTAAGGTAACTGAACTGGATTTCTCTCCCCTACAAAGTGTATTCCTTCTAGGTGGAGAAATCTGATTAATAAAAATCCAAATACAATGGATAAGATTAATTATACTGACTATTAATACCATATATGAAACACTATATGACCAAAAAAGGAGGCTAAAAGGAAGCAAAGTGTCAGAATCATCATAAGAATTCTGTAAATAAACCCTACTCCTATAATTCTATAGATGAGCAAAGGTTAAATAATGCATCCAAGGCCAAATGTCAAAGAATTGCTGAAGTTTACTGGCTTCCTAGTGGCTCAGGCTATACCATTCTCCTAGGACACCACATATGTGACAAAGATCAACCAACAGGAATTAAAAATAGAAAGATGAATAAGCAAATGATTATAATACAAACCCTCTGAACTTATAGGTTCTATACCTGTGTACTTAATTAACAACAAGCTGATAATATTCAAGAAGTTTGTGTCTGCAATGAATAAATAATCATCTTTTGTTTTTATTCCTTCAGAAACAGTCTAAGGAATCATGTAGCATTTATACTTACTGTACAATAACCAAGAGCCGACTTAAAGCATATGAGGGGATGTCTATAGGCTATATTCAAATTCTATATCATGTCACATAAAAGATTTGAGGGTCTGTTATTTTGGTGTCTATGGGGCAAGGAAGAGATAGTCTTGGAGTTAACTCCCATAGATAGCAAGACATGTATGTGTACTTGGTCAAGCACCAATAATAATTAACATAAAAAATGTAAGCAAACGTTAATGAAAAAATAACCAAGAGGATTTTGTAACCAAAATAAATTCAAGTTTCAAAGGAAAATGCTTAGTATGTGACTGTAAGTTCTAAATTTTAAGTGTGTGATATCAGGAGTGATGACCAATGAGAGGAACACAACAAGCCTGAGCCTAATAAAGCCAGAGGGCACACACACATCTGTCATTTTCTGGAACCATCACTGATCATTTATTTTCATGATAGAGCTTTCTTTCATCACTGAAAAAACTCTGGTCCATCTCTAAATGACTGCTTACAATAAGGACATCAGAGCAAGGTGTGGCAGCATACACCTGCAATCCTGGCTTCAAGCAGGAAGAAAAAAAAAATCTCCAGGTTAGCCCAAATAACAGATGGAGATGTGTAGCTCAGAATGTGGTTCAGTGGATTTAACTGAACACTTGCACCTTCCCCTCAACCAAGAAACTAGAATCATTTTAAAATTATAAGACATGTACTCACTGACCCAGCTGATGGGAAACACTTTGGGGTTTTGCAACAGGAATACACAAATCAGCAATGTCTTCTCATAAACTTTATTTTTAACACTATGTTGTATAATACTATTTATGTTCACAAGGTACCCTATAGAGCAATAAATTTTGTGAGGTTTTTAAAGCCAGAATTATCTTTTCCATTATTATTAAACTTTTTCCCCCCATACAATACAGTCTGCTCAAGTTCTTAATTTCTTCAGAGAAATGTCACATTCCTATATCCCATCTGGTCTTTATACACCACCTAGCCCACTCCAAATAAAAGCCAAGCATGGTAGCACACACCTTTAATCCTGACACTAGGAGAGCATAGAGAGAGAAATTTCGTTGAACTCAAGGCCAATCTAATCTACAAAGTGAAAGCCTTTCTCAAAAAACAAAAATGCACAAATGAAAAATCTTCATCAAATTGCACCTTAATGCAAAGAAATTATATAGTCATCTCCTAACATCATGAAAACATTAAGCCAAAATAGACAGTAATTTTAAAATTAGAAATTATAATTTACTTACTATATTGACTATATAGGTATGAAAATAAAAGGTAAAGCACAAAAAAAGATAAACCTTTAATCACGACTTGTACATGGCAGCAATGTACTATAATGTATTATAATGTTTATAATTATATGTTATAATGTTTCCCTTCCATCTACTAATAATATCTGTCTTGGGTATTGGGGAGTGAACTCAGGGCTTTGAGCATGCTATGTAAGTGCTTTATCACTAAACCATATCCTCAGCCCTTAATATTAAACTTTTAAAATATAGGTATTAGCTTCTTCAAAGCCAAAAATTTTAAGACATCTAGTAAATGAAACAAATGTTTACCTTTCACTTTCTTAATAGAAAGGAACTCATGGCCTGCTATTGTACAGACACAGTACTTAAATTTCAATTATAAATACAAAAAGCCAACAGATAATTTTTGCTGAACACGAAAATAGGCAACATATAAGAAAGACAGAATGCCAGCACACAACAAGATGACTCTACTTTGGTGTTATAAGAGCTAAGCTGGGCAACCTTGCTAAAAGAAAGAACAGGTGATATAAAAACATCTGGCTAGCAATTTAATAGCCTGTGTTGTATCCTACTTCTAACCTCTTACAGCCAAAAGAGCAGATATATAAGGAGTATCTGGAGAAAAAAAAGCGCTAACCCCCCCCCCCCAAATCACAACAAAAAGCCATATAAAAGACTGCCAATAAAAGACTTCTACTTAAGTCTAAACTGTAATATGAAGAAAATGAAGGGGGAAAAAAAAACCTTTTCGCATCAAGCAATGTCATACTACATATGAACACATTAGAACACATATGTATTCTTTTAAACCCCACCTAACATAGGTAATATAAAACAAACTGGCTCAAAAAACAAATCCTCTGGCCGAAGAGATGGCTCAAAGGTTAAGAGCACTGACTGTTCTTCCAGAGGTCCTGAGTTCAATTTCCAGCAACCACATGGTGCCTCACAACCATCTATGATGACATCTGGTACCCTCTTCTGTATATTGTATTCATAGCAAATAAATGAATCTTAAAAAAATAAACCCAAAAAACAAATCCTCATTTATTTTACATTATTAGATATAGGACTGGCCTTAGGACTTTGATGTAAAATAGTTTTAAAAAAGTAATTTAAATATATAAGTGGTATTCTCAAGTTATTTTAAGACACAAATGACAAAATATTCCTTTTAAATAGTATTGAATTTTAGAAGCAAATAAGCAACCAGTTGTTCATCAGTTGGTTTTAAAACCTGTTATTGAAAAGTTATTATAAAGGTTACAAAGTATCACATTCAGAGCATTTAAAATATAGAAAAAAATTTTGTTGTTGCTGCTGTTGTTGTTGTTGTTTTTTAGTTGTTGTTTAAAAAAAGAAACAGATGGCTGGGATATTTAAGATGCACACCTTCAGATTCCCCTCCTTTACAGTGACCAGCTCAGATGGATGTGCTTCTTTATTAGGGGTATTTAGTAGGCTGCCCACATCTTACATGTAAATTAACAGACCAAGCCTGGGAGATGGCTCAGTGAGTCAAGTGGCTGCTGTGAAAGGTAGAGAACCGGGGTTTGGTCCCTTGCAGTCTGTGCAAAATCCAGAGTAGCAGCAAGTGTACATAATCCAGGTACTGTAAGTAGAAGACAGAGGCTCACTGTCCAATCAGTGTAGCTAAACAGGCCTTGTGTCTCAAGGTGAAGGCCAACAGAGGAAGGAACAGACAATGACCACTGGCCTATACATGAGCACAATCAAGTGAGTGTACCTAGACACAAGCACACACCACCCCCCAAAATATGCCCATCACATCAAAAGTTCAGGTCTACAACTTCACTATAACTTACCTTTTTCATTTTCTTTGTATCTACAAACACCAACTGGAATCTCAGCTTGAAACATGGAGCCCACCATGATTTCCTATTTTAAACATAACAAGATATAGTGATACATATCTTATGTTCATGTCTAGCTTCATGATCATCTTAGGTAAACTCACTCTGGTCTCTCTGTCATAAAACCAATTACCTACCTCATGGCAGTATTGTGAGGATGAATGAGTTAATAATAGCTGGAGCTTACATATGACTCGATGGGAAATAGTAATAATGGGTAAAATGCAATATAAACAATATATACAAAATAGGGAGAAAAAGTAATAGTGAGCTTTGATCAGCTAATTAAAATAATAAAAATACCCTGAGAAACAAAAAATCAACTTTGCACGTTTTTAGATTATCTTATGATTCTTTGGAAGTAGCATTAGTACCACTAGGAAAATTGTTAGAAACTGAAGTCTTTAGGTCCCTACTTATACTTTACTGAGTGTAAACTCTACTGGTAAGGCTCAGTGCTTAACAAAATCAATTCTAACTCACTCTGAAGTCTGAGAAACCAAGCTTTAAGATAAAGAAAAGTTTGTAAAAAGTTTGGCAGGAACTAAGTGGACTCACTTCTAAATCAAGTCTTTTCTTCTGACTTTAGTACAAAATGAAAAAGTAACCCTTCCCCAAAAAGGTTTGAACTGTCTCGAGAAAGGCAACTAGAAATTGCTACTGTGATTTCTCATGGACCATCATATATGGACCTGGTATTGTAGTGCGATTCTAACTGTTCTTAATAAAAAACTAGGAGCCAGATACGGGGCAAATGCCGAAAGATAAGGAAGACAAAGGGGCCAGCCATTAGAGAGATTTCTTCCTTTACTAAATCAGGCCTACGCATGGGGGTGGGGTGGGGGGAGAGAATCCTGACTCTATGAATCTTCAGACTGAATGGGGTGAGAGATCCTATCTCCACCTCCCTAGTGCTGGGATTAAAGACATGAGCCACCACCACCACAGCCTGGCTCCATTTTTCTTATAGACAAGTTCAGTTTCATGTAACTCAAGGTGGCCTTGAACTCCTGATTTTCCTACTTCTCCCTCTCAAGTGCTGGGGTTAAAAGTGTGTGCCACCACTGCCTGGCCTCTATGGTTGGCTAGCTCTACCTAAGCTACCTCTAGGTAAGCTTTATTTGTTAAAGCACAAACAAAACATCACCTCAAAGTATTTTCAAATGAAAATGTAGACATTAAAGTTATGAACATAGTTCAAGGCCAGTGTAATCTCCAGAGTGAATTCTAGGATAGCCTGGGCTATACAGAGAAACCCTGTCTCGAAAAAACAAACAAAACATCAATAAAACACAAAAAAACAAAACAAAAACAAACTCAACCATAACCCAAAATAGGTATGAACATGCTGTAGGAAGTTTAGATGACTTGGGGTTTGAAAACTTCCTCTCTATGGCTGTTACCACTTTCTGTTAACAGGATCTTATTCTACTTAATATAGCTTCATGGACATGTTCAAGTCAATAAAGCCATCATTTCACTACAGAAAAACCCAGACCTTTTCAGGGTCAGTTTTCAAAAAAGATCACCCCATAGGACAAATTTTCTTTGCATTGTTTGGCATTCTTTTTACTGTGTGGACTACAGTCTCTCTGCTACTAATACATGGCTCTTTTTACTTTATTTGTTTGTACCTACCTACCAAAGAGTCACAAACAGTCTTTCTTTATATTTCACCCCAGAATGAATAATCCCCACTTCAGTTAACCAGCCACACTATGTACTCTGGCACCTCCCCAGATGGGAAAGAATTTCATATATTAGGGAAGAAGGTGCAGACGGTAACGGCTCAATCTCTGATGACTCATTCCAATTCCCCCTATAAGGAAACATCAACAGTCTCCTGAAGGTAGTCAAAGCTGCTCTGTGATGGCTGCTATGTTCCAACAGAGAAAATATTCATGCAGGCAAAACACCTATACACATAAAATAGTAAAATAAAACAAAACCCAAGAAAAGAAGAAAAAAACCTCAAAGGGTCTTATTATTTTAAAGAGGAAAGACCAGGCAATCTTCTCTCACTAAGGAAAACATTCTCCTACAGAAATGATTTACTTTATCCAATTACACTGTGTGTACTATAATTCCTAAGAAGTTCAACTCCTATGCCACCCTACAAAATTTAGGTGTGTAGTTAATTAAATAATGCTATATAATATTTTAAGGAAAAAGAACTTGATGTCTCAAATTTATTTTAGAAACTAGGTGTATATTTGCAGAGCAGCCCAACCTACAACACCAACATTTATTACTTTAGGACTAGATGATTAGAAATTTGAATTTCTAACATTGGTTCTAGTATCAATACACCCAGCAAAATCCCATTCTACCCATACTATCATTTATAAGAAGATAAGTGCATTTCTTAGTTCGATATATTAATTGGGAGCTTAAATAAATACACACAAAAAGGCTAATACACTGACTTCATCAATATAAATGATTCATTAAAAAATATTCTTGGCTTGCCTGCATGGGACTGGACCAGGCCCTCTGCATATAGACAGTTGTGTAGCTTGATCTGTTTGAGGGGCTCCTGGCAGTTGAATCAGGATCTATCCCTGATGTATGAGCTGGCTTTTTGGAGCCCATTATCTGTGGTGGGACAACTTTCTCAGCCTTGATGCACGGGGGAGGAAGGGGATTGGGAAAGATGAAAGGGGAATCTGCAGTTGTTACGCAAAATAAATTAAAATAAAAAATTTCTTAAATAAAAGTGTCTTGGCTTTTAGAATATTGCTATAAATTTTAGAAAAATACCTTTTTCCAGTCTTCTGATGGAATATAATCTTCATCTTCTTCAGATTCTTCTTCTATTTCACTATCTAGAATATATAAGAGAATGATACAATAAAACGGACACTTATACTGTCCATATTTATGTATCTTTTCAGATATGCCAAAAGGTCAGCTAAATCAGATGCTTTTAATCCTATCACCCTAACAGACAGTTAGTGGTAGCACATACTTTTAGTCCTAGCTGTTACGCCTTGAGCTCACAGAGATCCTCACACATCTCTGCCTCCTAAGTGATGGAATTAAAGGCATGGGTCACCACTCTGACATTCAGGCTGGGCTCTGTCTGCTGATATTCCAGACTATTTTTATTAAATATTCCAATATATCACCACAGGCAATTCTATTCTTAGAAAATGATTTTTGTAAGAACTTGAGGATTAGTGTCAACACAATCTTTTACTACTGTCTAGTTCCAATGTAGGTTCTATGCTGTCAAGTTCTTTATACAGAAAACAAGGACTTAGAGCAATGTTGTCCAAACAGTTTTTCTTATAAAACTGGGAAAATTTGGAGCAAAGCTATAGGAGAAGAATAAGAAGGCAGGGTGGGTACATTTTGAAAACTTTTACTTTCCTTGCTTTCTACTTTATCCACACCAGACAAGCTGTTGGTTACATTCAAATGAAGATGATGCTTGCCTAATGAGCACTGAGCTCTGGATTCAACCCAAAGCACTACAGGAGATGAGGAATAGTGGCACAAGCTTGTAATCCCAGCATCTGGGAGGTGGGAGACATGGAGATTAGAAATTTAAGGTCACTGTCAGATACATAAAGAGCCTAGCAGAGTTTGTTCCTCAGAAATCACATTAAGGTGGAAGGATAACACTGACTCTCATTGTCCTCTGACCTCAGCAAGGCACCCCCACAGTGGAAACTGGTCAACTGAATTAACATTTATCCACACCCCAAGAATCGACCACCTTTTACACCCAGAAGCCACAAGATTAGAGAAGACAACACTACAAACATGAAATTGTGTGTTGTGTCTGATGTCATCTTTGGTCAACAGACTCAATTTATTTATAATATTGTCTTGAGGTGCTATCTATGTCCACATTTATCACACAACCAAGAAACCTGACAACATATTTCAAAGAATATATCCCTATTGCTGAATGACACAAGCATACATGAAAGATGATTCAGAATCGAGCAAAGACAAGTAGAAAACAAAAACTTCAAGACTATACAATATAAAAGGGACACACCCGTATTAAGGCAGCATACAAAGTAGTAAATATTGTGATAACATGCATTGAGAACAGGGCCTTTATTTTGATACTCTAGTAACCACTAACAAAATCCATTTCTTTGAAAGCAATTTCAGAATCAGTCAGTTCAAGTATCAATAAAACCACATTAGAATTTTAGGTATTATAGAAGAGTGAATGCTACGTTCTAACTATAGCAATGATAATACATACTTGTATCAAAATATTTACATCGACGTGGACGGATTATTTCCTGAGCATCTTGGGAAGTCACAGACTGTGAAGGATCATCATTGGAAGACTGAGTTTCATCCTCCTGACCCGATGAATCTTTTATATTCTCTTCCTATACAATAAAAAATTGTATTTACAATATGAAGAATGCTTTTCTAGGCTACTGGTCAAATTGTGTTTTAAGGGGAACTCTAAGATCATAATAAACCCACCAAAATGCATTGTGATTTCTTGGGTTAGCTCATGAAACTGGGGGGAAACCTTAGAGCCAAAGTCCCAGCCATTTAGAGTTTAGCTAAGGGCACTTAGCCATGCTACTTTTGGTGAAGACACTGAGTTCTATTCAGTGTTAATATTAGAAAAACAGAGTGACCCTCTTGTATATAAAATAACTTTAAAAAACAAATACAAAACTGAGAGGCAGACTGTATTATTTGTAAGTAACAGCATTTTTCTTTTTGATACTATCTAGCAAAAGCAAAAAGAAATCTGGAATGACATAGACCAAATTTATCTCACTGGAGTAAATTACAAGGGATTTCCTATTTTTATATCACACGCTTAGGTACTTTTATTTTTGAAATTTAAACTTATTGTACAAATTATATTTAGAGCTTAGTATCTGTGGTTTGACAAATACAAAAGAATTTTGGAACATAAATGTTCAACAAATGAGATAAAACACTGAACAAGGACTAACTTACTTTATTTTCCCCACTACAGCCACTGTTGTCGTCATTATCAGCATCTTCATCATCTTCACCTTCCTCCTCTTCTTCTTCCTCCTCCTCTTCTTCAGGTAACCGAACAGTACTGTCATAGCCATAGAGGCTGAGGAGCTCGTGGATTGGCATGTCGCCTTCCTAAGTACACCAAAATAAGTCAACTTCTGAAATCAATAATTTCGTATTTCCATGTTATAATTTACAAATCTGTACAGTACTAAATTGACAATTTTTCTTTAGAGCAAGTATGTGGTTGTGTGTCTAATATGTTCAGTATTTTCAGATTATGAAAAGGAGAAATAAAAACTTTATCTTTTATTCCTATAAAATGTCCAATTTTAACTGGTCCATATTTGTCAATACTGTGAAATCAATTACAATATTGCAATAATTCAATCTATATACCACAGTCAGCCCTTACATATAGATTTTTACAAACAGTACCCTAAATAATTTGGGGCAAAGGGAATAATAAGAAAATGGGACATAATCTAATTTAATAAACCCAGAAAGAGATTAAATTCCCTATTCAGAAAAAGTACACCGCAGGAACAACAGCAATTACCTACAAATTGATACTATATTATAAAGCCATCTATATTTTTCTAGTGTAATCTCCAATTTACATATAAAATGTCAGCATGGATTTTCTACGAAGTATTATATTAATCCCATTACATATATGAGGAAACATGGACACATATATTAAAGAATTTTCTTTTCAAAGTTATACAAGTTACATTATAATACAATCAGACTATCATCTGACTCTAAAAGGTTAATAATTTTATCAGTATATCTTAGGGCTTCTGTCAGGACCTTCTTCAATTCCTCCAAAAGACATATATACTGTGAATAAATGAAGAAATAGCCTTATTTAGGAAGATAAAATCCATGTTCTGCAGAAGTCAATCACTCAAGTGATGTCAAGCATCAGAAACAATAAAATTCTAATTATAAAAAAATCAGCTTAATCCAATTTATCTAAACATACATAAACACAAACACACAAGTTCTAAAGAAAAATGTGTCAATTGTAGTAGCACGATTTTGAGTTGTAAGTAAAGAAGATTCTGAGTTAAATATTGGGGGAAGGCTGAAATATCAGAGAGAGAAAGCACCATAGTCAATCCTCACCAAACTGTCTTTCAACTTCCTAAGCCTCGCTCCTGGTCTCTTCTGCCTGTGGCTTCTGCCAGTCACTTCTTTTTCTGCCTGGTTTCTACAGCCCTTATATACCCTATCCCATCCAGATTTGGATTAAATGCATGTAGCATGTAGCCTTGAACTCACAGAAACAGAAGTTCTGTCTCTGGAGTTATGGGATAAAGGATTTTGATCACCACTCCGGCTTTCTCTATGCTGGGATTAAAAGTGAGTGTGATTGACTCAGCTGTTTATCCTTGTATTCAAGGATCAAGGATTTCCTGAGCTGGCTGTCTAGGATTTGACTGTGTGGTCTCTCTGATATCCCTGGATTTATTAAATATTTAACATATATCCGCAGTCAATTCAGAATCTAGAGAAATGGTGCTCTTTAAATAAGAGATTATATATTATATTTTCTATCATTATATGTGATACTGATCAATGTCTAGCTTACATCTAAAAAAATTTCTGCAGAGGGGATATATACATTGGAATGTGTAACATAACACAAAATTTATTTCCCCTCAGAATTTATGTAGATGGTAGGGGGTTAACTGTTTAAAGGGCACTTACTGCTCATGTAGAAGACTTGGGATCAATTCTCAGCATCTAAACTGGGTAGCTCACAACTGTCTATAACTACAGTTCCAGGAGATGTGACAGTTCTGACCTTGTTGGGCACCTGCACCCATACGCACACCCCACAACTGACACACACATGCATGCACATACACACACATAATTTTTTAAAAGAAGAAAAAATCTAGTAATTTATCTGTAAATCCCTCATAGGAAGAAAATGACATTTGATACTTGTAATACACATTGTAAAGCAACTTGTGACCCTACTTTGGAAGAGAGTTCAGTTCTGAAGGGTCCAGTAATCTATAGACTCTATACTTTGACAAGCAATGGCTCTATCTAGCAAGGCATCACCATGCCAGATGAGATACTTAGTTGATCACCATGCTGTGTTATTTTTAAAGTATAACCAAAACTATATTTGAGGTATTGAAAGAATTGGTCCATGGAAATCTGAACTGTATCGAAGACACTGAAATTTAAGACTAAGAGTCAATATCTAAAAATAATAGACCTTCAACATCAAGACCCAGAAACAGTAAGGAGAGAAAAAGGGATATTTCCATACACAATAACAACCTCCCCATAGCATCTCTTAGTGGTCAAGCATCTGAGGCAGGTACTCTGACTTCAATTTCTTAACAATGAAAACAGCCAGGAAGAACACAATCTCCTCAGATCTTTAACAGTATCAGATGGTAATGTCTGCCACTTTTATTTTCATATTAAGGAAGCAAAGCAGTCTATTTTAAAGACTTTGACCCCTGGACCTCCTAACTCAGCTCACGTAATTTTCCTTAAACCCAAAGGCATCCCAAGTAAGAGCTGGTTGGACAACTGAAGTTAATTAGTAAGGGCTACTAAAAGGAATGTATAGTAGAGGCAAGCTGAACAACACTAACATGGCAGTTTGCAACTATCATTCCTATCAGCTGTAAGAATTCACAGCTTGTTTCATTTTTAGTGAATTTTTTTCAGACAATGGATGCTACTTCTAAAATGAGCGTTAAGTGACAATGTAAAAGAGTTCATTTAAATGGCCATGTTCTATTTTGAAATCATTTTCTGACTAGACCACAGTACTTAGTCCACTCTACAACATATCAACCAAACAATACTCCTTGGGGTCTTGGCTGTAGATGTGCCTTATTTATTTAAAGAGTACCAAGTTAGCTTGAAAAATAGGATGCTGGTCTTACTCTAGTCTTTGGCCTACCTAACATGTTAGATGTGAGGGCTCTAATCTCTATTTATTTTGGTTTTTTTTGAGGCAGGGTTTCTCTGCATAGCTGTGGCTGTCCTAGAATTCATTCTGCAGACTAGGCTGGCCTCAAACTCAGATCCACTTGCCTCTGTTTCATGAGTGCTGGTATTAAAGGCGTGTATCACCACTGTCAGGCTTCTTATGTGAGTAAGAGCCAATCTCAAAGAACAGCTAATTTCACAAGTGTTGGGTAAAACACCAGAAAATCCATCTTTCAAGTTAAGAACATAAAGCTTTTAAATTGTTTTAAAATCTTTCCCTATACATGACAAGAAGCTTATAAAATGTTAGATGACATATTAACTGTATAGAAAGGAATTTCACTTGGAAAACAGCAATTAAATCATAGACTGTTTTTTCTTATGTGACACAGATAAGAAGTACAAGTCACTTCATGAAATACTACCTCTGAAAAATCCAGAAAACACCTCCAATACTAAGAAAGGGCAGAGACAGTGCAAAATGGCCTCCTCAATCTCTTACTGACAGACAACATAGAAGAACCAGTAATAAAACTAGCACACAGGGGTTGGAGAGGTGGATCAGTGATTAAGAGCACTGACTGCTTTTCCAGTGGTCCTGAGTTTAATTCCTGACAACCACGTCGTGGGTCACAGCTACTTGTTATGAGATCTGGTGCCCTCTTCTGGCCTGCGGAGACACATGCAGGCAGAATATTCTGCATAATAAATAAATCTTAAACCCCCAAAATTTAGCACATAGAGAAAGCCACTGAAGTCAAATGATAAATGGTTAAAGCATTTAAAAAATAAGACCATTCTGATAAAAGCAGACATGCTTTCCACAGAATGTAAAAACTGTACCCCCTCCACACCAATATTTCAAAAAAATATTGGTTATAGAAAGACTGGGTAACAGATGAATCTTAGATAAAATGAGGTTTCTGTTTTTCTTTTTAAACTTAATTTCTGTAACCTAAGTTTCTTAAATATTTTTTGTTCAGGTCTGATCTTCTTGGTTACTTTTTGTGGTCAACTTTGCTCCTTGTCAGAATCAGTATGCAAGCTACGCTGATACTGTTTCAAAACAAGCTGTATTTTCAGAATGACTGAAAAAGGAAAAGCACAAATGTCTGAAACTCATGAAAAAATGCTTGGGTTCAGAATCCAGTACTACCTATAAGGGAAAAGAAGGAATGAGGGAGTTGACGTCTGAAGCCATGTAAATGAAACAGCATTGTGTTTGGTAAAACACAAGGACCAAGTTGCTGTACTATAATTGGTAAAAAGGTACAAGAGGCATGACTATAAAAAGTTGAGATAAACAACCAGGTATAGTGGTGAAGGTCTGTAATTCCCAGGACCAGGGAAACTGAGGCAGGAAGGTTTCAAACTCTAGGCCAGACTGAACTACACAGGGATACAAGGCCAGTAAATTGCAGAACTGAGACCATGTTTCAAAAATGATAAGCAGGAAAGCATAAATGCAAGCAGAATAGACAAATTCCTGCTAGTATTACATTTCCTGTCTTTTGGTACAAGGTTTTACTGCATCTACACTGGTCTGAACTTTGTATCCTAAGCTGGTTTCCAACTCATGGTTCTTCTGCCTTAGCTCATAGGTGCTAAGTTAAAAGCACATGCCGCCTGGAGGCCAATTTTATTTGTGACTGGAGTCCATCTTAGCAGCAGACTCTAAGAGGACAGTCGACATTTCGAGGCAATCCATCCCTGATATTGGATTCCTCTAGTCTCTGAGCTAACTAACACATGATATAGCATCCTTCAAGCCCTTTAGAGCATTTGCCAGCATTTGTCTCATAGGGCACATGGAAAAATAAATACTTAAGATACTTAACTATGGGTCAAAGGATACTGACTTTGACATTTTTGTGTGTGTCAGTCATTTCTAACAGATTGGCAGATATCATGGGGGGGGGGAGGGGAGTGTGGTGCATGCAGCACCCAGAGGCCAGAGGATTTTGGGTGGTCCTACTCTTATCAGAACATTACTGTACTAGGGTCTATCAGTCATCCACTACATTATCAAAGTCTACATTCTACCTACCAGGTATTAAGGGACCTCCTTCAACTTATTCTTGGCACTCCAGTTAAGTAGTAGATGGGGGGCCCCAAGGATCTTCCTTTCTTAGCACTCCCAATCCCACAATGCTGGGGATATGAACTAAGGTCCTGATGCTTACACAGCAAGTGCATCCAACACTGTGCCATCTCCCAACTTAATGACATCTTTAGAAAGACTGAGAAGTTTACAGATTATGCTAGGTCTTTGTTTGGGTCCATGTCAACAAGGAGCAGGAGTACCTGTCCATTTGGTAATGCTCTGATCCCCTCTCACAACTACCAAGTTGAGAATGCTCAAAGTGATTTTTACAATCTCTCTGGTCTGCAACAGGAATACCTCTTAATTAGTACCAAACAGACATGAGTAATATCAGTCAGCTTCTAGTTTGTTTCTAGTATTTGATCAGAATCAGCTAAACAAAAATGCAGGGAGTATCTCATACAATGTAGGAACAGCACAATAAAAAGTTGTTTTGAAAAAAAAAAAAAAAAAAAAAGCCTAATCATTTTAAAAAGAGAAATTAAGGTCTCACTTGAGCCTCAAATCCTGTATATTTATTTTCCTGCCCTTAATCACATGCCCTGCAACTCTGAATTCTTCACTGACGGAGTTAGTTCCAGATGCAGTTCTGTCTTTTCACTCTCAGGATTCTGATGCTATCAACAATAGTGATTTGCAAAGTGAATATTCTATATTTCCCTCAGGGAAAAAAAGTAAAGAATGACTAAAACTTGACCAGTAAAACATAAGTAAATGAGGGTCTATCAGTCACCTAGTTGTGGTGATATTTTATTTATCCTCTAAGAAATAAAGCTTGCCTGAAGATCAGAGAGCAGAGTTAGCCATGGAGGTCAGGCAGTGGTGGCACACACCTTTAATCCCAGCCCTAAGAAGGTTGAGACAGAAAGTGATATAGCTGGGCAGAGGAGACAGGCATTTGCCCTATTTGCTTCCCTTCCCTTTCAGCCTAGGACTCAGAGGACTCAGTCTGAGGATTCATGGAGACAGGATCCACCCCTTTTGGTCTGAGGATTTAGTAGTGATGAAAAGTTTCTCTGGTGGTTTGTTCCTTTCTCTTTGATCTTTCTCTTTCAGCATTTACCCTAATTTCTGGCTCCAGGTTCTTATTATAAGACCAATTAGAATTCGTTCAACACCTAGAGAACATCTTAGTTGCTTCATTATCAAAGTCTATACATATTCTAGCAGGTATTAAGGAATTTCATTCAACTTATATCGAAAAATCATAATGAAGTAAGTAGCTGCGTTTTATCCTCCAGCTAGTAATAAGGATACAGAAAAAGGACAGAGACCAAAAGCTTTGGGGCACACAGCACATGTTCACAGCCGTGCATCATCAGCTTTTTCTGAGAACCACAGGAATGATACAACTAAGATTTATTTAGTAGTTTATCATGTGCCAAACATTGTGCCAAGTGTTTTAAATTATATTTTGTAAGGATGGAAGTTTAACAATAATAATCAAGTTATATGCCTATGGAATAGTGAAGTCAAATTAAGAACCCAGGTAGGTTATTTAACTCACTGGCTTGCTTACTTAATTACATATGCACATATACTTCATTCCTTAAAATCTGACCTCAGGTTAATTGTTCATTATATCATGCAATATGATATGCAATATGAGATATGGGCTGAGTAGATAAGACTAGACTATAAGGGATAAAGATAGACAAAAGATGAGTAAAAACAGATATAAAATATAACGTTCTTTAGGAAGTTGTATAAACACTATAATAAAAAGTAGGGAGTTTTATCTGTGTAAGCTAACTGGACACTGGCTGGACTTCTGACATCCTCCTTCCACAGACATCAGTCACAAACATGGTGTAAAAACATACATGGAGGCAAAATGCCCAAACATATTTAAAAAAAAACAACAACAACAAAAAACATTGTCTCTGGACTGAAGTCAGGACAGGGAGATAAAACCATCACACAGTGACACACAATAGTACTGTAAGATTAAGGCTGTATCAACTTTCTGGTTGCAGAAGAAATGATTTTTCTCTCATGAATGTGGCACAGATACAAATGTTCACAGCAGGACCATTTGGTGGATGGGCACATTATTCTTCATGTATCTACTGTACCAAAATAGAGTTACCAATACAAGTTTATAAAGAGAGGAGATAAGTCCTAAAAGGACTACAGCTAGATTAGACTAAAGACAGTTCCTAAGGTAACTAATCACTTAGGGTTGGTGATTGACTAGAAGACAAACTACAGAGAAATGAAGTCAGTAAACGTCTTTTACAATTTACATGTTGGGGTTTCTTTTCTATTTATAATTCTCCCTATGCATACTGTCAGGTCCCAAAGAATCTCAGGACAAACTGGTGCCTACTAGCATACAAAGTGCATGATGGCCTCTCAGCACTTCTCCTTATTCTACCCCTCTTCAAGCCCTGGCTTTGCTTTCCCTCCCCCAGCTTCTGATCCCCAGGTGACCCAGCCATTTCAACCAAGCACTCTCTGGTCCTTTTCTCTCACTTCTCCCTTTCCCTCCCCTCTCATGAACAGGGTATTCTGCTGGCCATATTCATATTCAGTTTGGACTCTTCCAGATGCCCCTGGCTGTTATCTCCCTTATTCAACAATTAAAAACATTCTCTTTAATCATATGTAGGAGTGGTCGTGTTCTCATTTTTATTCATGTACACTGCTAGAAAACTCCAATCCTTCTATTTTTTCTAGAAAGAATGGTAAACAGCTTTTGCAACAAGATGAACATATACACTCAAGAAGTTAGTGTAGGCATTCTCATGAGCTACCTCAATCCCCAGCCCTAGGTTTTGGTGTTTTACTGGGAATGTCCTGTGTTTTAAAATGTGTATTAAGAATAGATGTTATTAATAAGAGTCCTTTTCTTCTACAATGCATTTAAATACATAGATGTAGTTGATATAATCCTTCTTCTGAATGTAGTGCTACAACTGTGCCCATGCTTGGTTTCTTGAATTTTAACAGAGCACGGGAAAAGGGTTAAATTTTGGTACTAGTAATTCATAGCAAACACAAACTTCACAAATTGTGTGCATAACTATTAGTATTGTGTGCATTCCTATTAGTATCACAGTAAATTCTAATCAATTCATGTAATTATATTTAAATATTTAAATTTAAAACTTGTATGTGTGCTAAAGAGATGGCTTAGTGGTTAAGAGTACTTAAGCCTGTTTTTCCACAGGATCCTGCCTGGTTCAAGGTTCAATTTCCAGCACCCACATGGCAGCTTACAACTGTAAATGAAGTTCCAGGGATCTATATCCTCACACCAATGTAAATTAAAATAAATAAATAAATAATTTAGAATTCAAGTTGAATGAAATTAAAACTACTTTCAAAGTAGTTAATCTAATATCTACCTACCTACCTTTGACTTAAATCAGTTGACTTTGATTTGAAAGAACTCAAACAGAGGTGAGAGTGAAATACAATTGTTAAATTTATTGCTAATTTATGAATGAACTGTGAAGTTTGTCCACAATTACATAGAAAACAAACAAGATAGATTTCATACAATGAAAGCTCCAAATGAAAAGCACCACCCCCTGAACTGCACCACTGTTTTACTCTTGTAAAAGCAGATGAGTAATCAATAAGACAAACGAGCTTATTTCTTTTTAAAAAATTGATTTGGTTCGTACCTATAAAGTTTTTAAGTATAGGAAATCTAACCACACCATTTAGTTTCAGGCTACAAAAGTTCTAGATATGAAGATACTTAAACCTAAGACTTTGTGGACAGTCAGAAGAGATTCTGGGAGGGCATAAAACAGCTTAAGATGAAAACATACAGGACTAGTTTCATTCTTTTCTTCCTTTTTCTAACCTCTACAAATTTCAATTACCATTTTCTAAAGAAAAAAAAAAAACAGGCAAAGTAGCTTCTTTTAAAGATTGTTTCCGACCCCAAGAACAGCATGAGCTTTTTTTTTCATCATTTTTGGGTGATTTTGAAAGGCTCTGTAAAAACCAAACTACAATACTGCCACCAAAATAAATTCAGTTCTCTGGTCAAAGTTAAATAAAATTGCTTAGGCACTATGAATAATGCTAGTTTTAGTAACTAAATGATTACAAACAGGACCCAGGCAAGATTTAACTAAATGGTATCAGGACTCCTTTCAAATCTTCAACTAAATTCTGAAACACAGATAATTACTATAAAAGAATACTACTCGCATCCTCTATCTATAAATACCAACACTGTTTTATATTTCTTTTATCATGAAGCAAATTAGGTCATAAACATGTAAGTTTTATTAGTGAATACCAGATATCCTTATGAAATTAATGAAGGCTATAGGTATTATTACTATGCATACATATGAATGTCTATGAACTTTTGGTAGGGAAACAAAACTAAACCATACTGAATAGGAGATAGCATTTTTGGTTAATCTTTTAAAAGCTAATTAGCATATACAAATACCAACACCAAATTCAGAAGGTAGCAGCCTAATACACATTAAAGCAAGAACAAAAGCAGTCAGAACATGTAAGCTTTGAAGAGGGTAAATAAAAGATGCAGTAATTGGAGGGGGGAGGGAGAGCCCACAACAGAAAATTTAGGATCCTTTCATAACCCATTTCTGACAGATCTATAATGTTTTAGCAAAAATTACTACTGAATTCCATTATTTTACACAATAATTTTTAGCCTCAATTTCAAATGTTAAATACCCCACCAATGATTTGGGTATTTAAATTTTCCAGCATAAACAACACCAAAGTTTCCAATGTCCCCCTCTCCACATAATGTACCACTTCACTGCTAAATATAGGTCATTTACCCTTGCAAGATCCTCTATTTCCGAACTGAAGTTTGTCTCTCCTTCCATCATTTCTTCTTCTTCTAGTGTTCGCTCATCATCAAAATCATGAACCAACATGTCAGCTGATGGATCAAACTCATGGTCCTCTGATGTTGCTGAGCCTCCTATAAAGAACATTTCCAGATGTACAGTAAACCAAATTAAGTGTATCTTACCAATGTTATTTTAGTATATATGCATTGCTTATTTAAGGCTGGATATAAGTTAAAAAGGACCAGGAAAAAGGTAGACACAGTAAATGCTTTTGCTTTAAAAAATTATCTTTACTCATTCCCTTTTATAAAAGCTTTTTGTCATGGCTCACTCATATATGATCAGTTACACTGTGAAATGGGGTAGAATATTTGTAACATAAAAATTTTGCTGTAATCTTCTATAAAACTGTAGTTATAAAGAAAAAAAGAGCTCTATCAAGTAAGAATGTTGTCAAGGGAAAAACAAAACAATTTTTAACCACATGATTAAAGCTTGAGAGTCTCTCTGTGGTCCCTGAAAATCCAAACACATACCATAGAGTGATTTTCTTAGGTGGATGACAGGCTGCATATATCACAGTGGCTGCACCATATATAGGTAGGTATGTGGTAGGCTTGTACAGATATGCTCTATGATACTTGCCCAACCACCTGAGTTTATCAAAATGTGTGATTGCTGTCAAGTGAAAATTTCACATCTAGTGAAAAATACACATGTACCATCAGCACTACCTTGAAAACATATTCTAGTATTTGAGTAATTATCTTGAACTTATGCAGTTGATCTGAAATAAGTCAGGGGTAATAGAAGTAAAATGTATTAAGAACATACATAAAATTTTTATCAAAGGCAATGCAAGTAACTCAAAGGAACTGACATCTCCTAATCAATATTTAGGCCAGCTTAGGGGAATATTACTAGATTCAATAGGGTTACCCTCAAATAGACTGCAAAAGCTAGGAATGTGGGTGTTCCTTAGATATTTCCCACATTTTGATTACAGCCAAACCAAGACTTCAGTCCGCAAAAGCAATGCTTACTATAGACAAATCATTTAACATTGAAAAAAACAGAAAAAAAACCCTCAATCTTTTTTATCAGTTCAAATAAATGGTCAAGGATTGCATTAATAAGACCCACCAATCCCCTTGTTTCATTCTGTGTATAAGAATCAGTAAGTAAAATGAAGAAACCAGGGCATACTGATGGCTCAGGGTTCTTTAGTCAATTCCCACAATATTCAGAAGCATCCCCCCAACTATGTGTCAAATAATAAGCTCAATCATTTGACAAACATTATCTCAATCCTCAAGCAACAGTATGAAGTAGGTAGTACCACCCCACTTGAAAGGGGGAGGGAGGAGAAAGATTCAAAGCATAAGAACGTAAGTAGCACTTCTAAATACAGCAAAGATGGGATGGAGTCCTTCAACTCCTGTGATCCAAACTTCCTGTAAGTCCTCTCCTTACCTTGTCATCCCTTAAGGATAGCCTAAGTTTACTAAAATATGTGACCTGCAAGACCTGACAGGTGACAAAACACCTGGTAGACACAATTCTTTTCGAGAAGTATTTGAAAAATGATATTAAATAGAAATTAAGTATAAATGGCAAACCCAATTTTATACTAAATCTTAATAAAAATGAGTTACTAATCATTATGCAAGTTTCAAAATGATTTATATAAAAAAACAGAAAAGCATCCTGTCTTAATTTCTTACAACAAACTGTCTTAATTTTATAGGTATTACAGTGTAGCTGAATTAGTGGGCAGGAGGGCTCCCATGGGAGCACAAATAAGAACCATTAACTTGGAGTTTGGGGCTTATCACCCTTTCAGTTTCCCCAAACTTTTCTTTTGATAGACACAACTATCAACATTGAAGCAATCTCACAGACTATGCTGTATTTTTATTCATAACTGCAGACAGAAAAACTCAAAAAAAAAAAAAAGCAGCTCTATTACTGGCACTGGAGAGAGAGGGCTCAACAGTTAGGAGGACTTGCTACTCTTGCAGAGGATCTGGGTTCAGTTTCTAACACCCACCTGGTAGCTCACAACCATCTTTAGCTCAAGTTCTAGAGGATTCTTCTGAACTTCATGAGCTCCACACATGTACATAGTACATATATACACAAAAAACCCATATACACAAAAAGATAACATCACTATCCCTCTCTTTAAAATTTTTATTTATTTATTTATTTATTTATTATGCATACAGTTTTACAGAAGAGGGCACCAGACCTTATCATAGATGGTTGTGAGCCACCATGTGGTTTTGCTAGGATTTGAACTCAGGACCTCTGGAAGAACAGTCAGTGCTCCCAACCTCTGAGCCATCTCTCCAGCCCCTAAACATTATCAGGCTTAACATACTTCTTACTGAGTATAGATATTACCAAAAAATAATTATGCTATATTTTAACTGCCCATTGTTGTACTCTTATCCATTTAAACACAGCACCAAATCATGAATGTCATATTACTTACCTAAAATCTCTTATCTTTTGTTATCATTTGCAGACAGTTCTACTTGAAGATCTGTCAGCTCATGCCCCCACTACATTAAATGCCAAAGTGTAAATGAGCTGTTCTCGTAATTTCAACTCCATTATATCACATATAAACTTGCAATTCCAACTATTTCCTTTCCTTAAACTGGTGTCTGTTTTATGTAAATTCTTATTACTTTACCTGCAAGTAGCAACTAATCATCCTATTACTGTCTGCCTGATGCTAGACCCATTATTAGGACAGTTTCTTGAAGGGGAAGCTCAATAATAAGGACATCTTTTGCTCTGTACATGTTAAGTATTTTGCTAAGGAGTTTAGATAATCACTGCTCTGTCATCTACTTTTGGATCATCTTTTTAAAGGTACAAAGATAACTTTAGGTTACAGTGTATCATGTATACCTATTTAATCACTTAAAAATACTTCCCTCTCCTATAACTTTCACATTTAATAGTTTTGTGCTGTGCCTGCACTTTGGATGATGCTGACTGAGTCCATAGACAAGTCTTTTAGCATAGTAACATGACTATGAATGCTAGCACTGACTCCCCAGTACAGATGCTATGAAGAACAGCCTTTGACAGTTAAATAATATTTTTTACATGAGGCCTCTATCCTTAATTCTATCAACTTTAGTAACTCTCTATAACTGTACATGGCAACAAATGTTTCTTCTGCCAAAGGCCCTGATATTTATACACTTATTGATGAATGGAACTCTAAAGCTTAGTGAATCTGCAATATTACACAAATAAAAACAGGAAACCCATTTTCTTTTCTTTTGGCAAAACTTACTTCTGAAGTTTTGAAAGAAAATAAAATACTGGAACTATTTCTATACCCAACAACCCAATATAATAATATAACACAAAAAGTCACAAAAATCAATATACTTTACTCTTTGGCACACAGAAAAAAAGACAAACTGTCTTTAGCTGAAATAGAGATAAAAGCAAGTATAAAGTCAACACCCAAGTTATTTAGAAGTAGTTTAATTCAACCTCCAGAACATAACAATTTATGTCTACGGAAAGCATTCTGGATTATTAAAAAGACTATTCATGTTAAGCACATTTCAAAAAAAAGTCTTAAAAATTACAACCTGGGCAGTGGTGGCACACACATTTAATCCCAATACTCAGGAGGCTGAGGCAGGTGGATCTCTAAGTTCAAGGCCAGTCTGATCTACAGAGCAAGTTCTAAGAGAGCTAGGGCTGCACAGAGAAACCCTGTCTAGAAGGTGGGGGTATCACTTCAAGAAAGAATAAAACCCCTAGAGTAAAAAATTGTGTGCAGTATTAAAATATTAGAGAAATCCTAAATTATGAAAAGTTAAGAGTATATACAACCTATCCTACTCAAATCTATGAATAAATTTCTTATGTTTCCAATGCAACTCCCTTGCTGAATGGGTCACTTATTTTACTATGCCCTTCAATGGTAAATACATTAACTTTTTTTTAATCAAATAAAATGTTCTGTGTATCTTTAAGCTGACTCCTTTACAAGAGCAATATTTCATATACGCTTTCAATTAAATAACAACTTGAAACTCCAAGAAATACACAGAGCAATTGAGAAGAGTGGGAGAGAGAAGAGGGGAGAGGGACAAGGAGAGGGGCAGAGGGCAAGAGCCCAGACAGTCAGGACGATGAACTCTCAGCAGCCTCACCTGTACTGTCATGGGCAGCCAAACATTTCATCCATCTCTTTTTCCCCAGAAAAAAGAAGCATTCGGAAGAAAAGCAAGTCAGATGACAGTCTAGCTCCTCTAGACTTTATGTTAACAGGACAAATAGTCAAACAGGATTATTATAAAAACAGAAAAATACTTACCTGGACTTGAAGACTCAACAGATGGCTGAGGGGAAAAGAAAACAAATTAGCATTTTTGTGTAGCATACTTTCATAAACATTTTAAGAAGCACCCAATGACTAATGACACCAAAAACTCACAGGAAGTTTCAATGTCTAACACAAACCAAAATTTTTCACATAAATTTTTTCCCTCCATTTTGCTTAAGCCCAAAGAAAAACCTAAAACACTTTTGGCTTTAGAAGCAAAAATAGTAATATAAAATTAATTCCAATTTTATAAGTAAATACAGTCCTCAAAAATATAGGTGAGTTAAAAAAGGTATGGTTTTAATCTTAAAATCTTCAGAATCAGGTTTTATCCTACTTATATTGAAATAACCACACACAAAGCTTGCTATCAGTGGTTTCTAAAGCACAAAAACAAAACAAAACCCAAATTGTGAAAGAGGTGGTAGTACAGTCCCCTAACCACAGTTCTAGGGACTGAACTCAGAGCTTCACAAACTCACACTCTAGGCAACTATTCTACCAACAGCTATATCCCCACCTCTTCATCTAGAAGGACAAGATCTTTCTAAGACACAGGATGGCTTTGATCTCATGGTCTCCTGTCTCAGCATCCCAAGTGCAGAACTTACAGGTTATCACTGTGCCACTCATTCATTAACTTCAAATGGAGAAATACAAAGATAAAATTGGTAGCAACTACTTTTACTAATATTGCCAATTAACAATGTTATTTTACCTCAATTCAGTTAATTTATAATTATAAACAACTCAGCTTCAAACATAAATTCTTTTTAGACAAATTCAATAAGTCAGGAGAACTTAAATGCCAGTTCAGCCAGAGCTACCCATGGATGTTTTGAGAAGGAAGAAGTCACTGGCAAAAGAGCATGCTATTTGCTAAACACAACAGGGCCAAGAGGAAGGCAATAAAACAAATGGGGAAAAGTGTTCAGTTTTCAAGAGCCAGGAACCTAAGACAGATCTCTGCAAGGTATTTAAGTTCTATTTTGAAACTTGCCTACATCATGGTACTGTTTTGAGTGTGGCATTCCAGATTCCAGAAGTGTTCTACGCTAGCTTCTTTTGAGGCACACTTTTTCAAAGGCTCAATTTCTACCTATGAACTTTAGTAAGAGAACAGTTCATACCTTCAACATGGTTTTTCTAACACTACCATCACCAAACAAACTCTAACAGTGTAGACAGCATTTATGTATTTCCTATAACCATAACCATCATTATTTCAAAGTTATAATGCCAGAACGGTTAATAAATTGTTTAGTTTTGTTTCTCTGAGAGAAGCTGGAGAGCAGGATGTCACAGAAATAATACTATAACCATAAGAAGGGCAGAACTACACAGTTCTGATGTGAAATGGGTGTAGGCACCACACCTATCATCCAGCAAATCAACATTATAAAATCTTAATCCCAACTATAACTCTAACCTTTGGGCCATTAGATCATTCAAAGACTTTATTTGGTGCCAAGTAGATCAGTACTACAGAAAAGCTTCATCATACTCCTTTTCCTTTTAAAGGAAACGTATGAAACAAATATACATGGCATAAACAACCACAATTTTTTATGAATTAGGACTCAAAAAAAAAACCCAGCTCCTGAACATAACTTTTTTAACATTACAATATTTTTAGTCTTCTGATTAAAAAGAAATAGCTTTCTGAAATCAAGTGTGTTGGCACACCTTTAATCCTAGCACTCATGAGGCAGAGGCAGGCAGAGTCTGAGGTTGAACTGGTCTATGTAGTGAATTCCAGACCAGCCAGAATCTAAAAAAGAGGGGGGAGCATCTTTTGACTAAAAATTTACTACTACTGGACATGAAAAGGTTTAACAGTATTAACTATTATCAATAATAGGATACTGAATATGGCAGCTGTGTACTTCAGTTTATAAGAGGTCTTTCACCAGCAGTAAATAACAATACCACACTGACGAGTATTATCAGCAAACAGTTCACAGCTTGAAGTTCTAAAAGGTTCCAAATACCTTCTATTCCATAAGAGGCCTATGTTTATAGGACTGGCAGCATTGTTAAACACAGGGAACTTCACTTCTCTTAATGTTCAAAGAGAGCTAATATTCTGTTAGACATGCTGGGTTTGGTAGCATTTACAAGCTGGAGAGGAATAGGACATGCTAAGTGTCTATACATTTTAGTTCTTTATGCCTCAAATAAAATGTTACCAGTTTAGGAGGAAAGGTTGAGATTAGTTTATTGTAACTTAATTGCATCTAGTTAAATCAAAGATTACCTGCTGAAAAAAAGCATTTTAAAAGTTCTTACTGTAAGAACTACTTTTATTCAAATGATTCTTTCTATCACAATACAGGGGTTTCAATATAAAATGAGAGCATTTTTACAAACATTCAAAAGAACAAGATTCATATTCACAGTGCTCCACATTCTCAAATGGAGTCACTTTAACCATCTATGTAGCACCAACACCTGTTCTGTCCACCCATCTCACACAATAGTAAACTCTTATGCACTGAAAAAATGAAAGTTCCATGGTGGTGATGAAGACAGCTGAGGAAGCTACCATCATTCAGGATCCCTCTATACCTCATACCTCTAAGACAAAGTTAAACTTCCCTTTTTCCTCCTTATTCTATTTCTAAAATCTTTTTTTTTATCAGCTCAAAGCATGCTTAAAATATAAAACCAAACTGATTATTGATCTTGTAGAACAGTTATGTTTCTTTAGGAACTTGTCTTAACAATCCAATCCAAAATAGCTTGGGTCATTTACCTTTTAATATTACAGTAAGTTAGAAAGAGAAAAGAAGATAAAACAAAACTACAGTAAGCACTTATTTTTTTAACAGTATCTATTTTTATGAACAAAAACAGAAAAAAATAGAATGACTGCAACCATTCAGATCTTTTATCAATATCAACTTAGCCTACTATGACACATTTAAGTAAGTGTGTGTGTGTGATTTATTACCATAGTTTGTTTAAAGTGAAGAAGTGGGTGGAAATTTTAAATTTATTATTTATGTAGTTTAGAAATGAGAGAGGGGCGGGCGAGGGAAGGGAGTTTGAACAAGGGGATACATGGATAAAAAAATATGACTTTATTCATAATAAAAAGATAACACATGGTTCTTCCAAGTAACAGAACACGATGAGTTTGTAATATGATGAAATAAGTTATGTGTTTGAGCTAAAAGGCGACTAAAAACAATAGTAGAAGTTTAATAAAATCAATAATAATAGCTATATCCAGAGAACGAGCCAGGAAACACATTTTCACATTTTAAGTTCTTCTGTATTGTTAGAATTTAATTGTTTTCATGTATTACTCTTTCAAAAAAAAAAAAAAAAAAAGATGTATCTTGTGGAATTATAAGTCTCTTAAAAATTTAAAAACACAAAACACTAGTGGAGTGCCCTTTAATCCTAGCATTTAGGAAGCAGAGGCAGTGGATCTGAGTTTGAGGTAAGCCTGGTCTACATGCTAGAAAGATATAAAAACTAACCTGTCTCAAAAACTTAAAAAACTAGTGCTTTTTTTTTTTTTACTATGTTTTAAAAATATAATTTTAAAAATTTACAGCTTTATTTTTGGCATATTCATGTTTATGTGGGATAGAAAACTAACTAGGCAGAAGGACATCAAAGAACAAAAACAGCCTGTACTAAAAGCAGGAGCTCGGGTAAATTGCTCCTGTATGCCACCCTACTCCAGTTAGGGATTCTGTTGATAAGGTCAATACTCTAATCTTGGTGCCTCAACTGGGATCAACTCTTTTTCACTCTCTAAAACAGAAAACCCTAATTTGTGAGACTCAAAGACTAATTCTAGAGAAAAACAAAAAATCCAACTGAGTTACTATTATTTAAAAAAAAAAAATGTGGTCAAAAGATTCACTAGAAAAGAAAAATGACTTTCCCCTACAAACTCATTCTGTCACCACTTTTTCAAGTGTTGCATCAGTATCACTTTCTTAGGGGTAGAAGATAAATCAGATTCATGAAAAAATGCAGGGAAGCCTATTCCAGGATGCAGACTGCAGGCACACTGTGTCAAAGGCTTACCATTCCACTCTCTTCCACACAAATGTATATCAGCTAAACTTGGCTTATCTCTCAGAAATGCTGTTACTCTCCAGACTACTTGAAATTGCAATCAGGATACTTACTACAGCAGCAATATTTCCAAAGGTAAAATGGCATTATGGAAGACAAGCACCAGGAACACAAAAGTCTGGGTTTGGGACTTGACTATGCTACACAGACTGTGTTATGTAGGACAAAGTACATAAAAGCTGATCAGTTTCATTTTCTCTATGGTGAAAAGCCTTAAATTTCAAGTTTCTTTGAAATCTAGATTTACTTTCATTATGAATTATTCAAAATACAGCAAAAAGATGGGTAAGTTTAATACTGTCTTCTGACTTGATTTTTTTTTTTAAAAAAAATCTATGACTACAGGAAAAGGCAATTTCAGCTGGCATAAAGCTATTATGTAGTGCTACTTTAGAATCAATCTCTCTCTCTCTCTCTCTCTCTCTCTCTCTCTCTCACACACACACACACACACACACACACACACACACACACACACACACAGAGCCATTGAAAAGCCCAATCAACAGTTTAGTCCCTGCAATAAATTCTGAAGCCATTTGTTAATCTTTTGAAAGCACACGAGATTTGATCTGAACATCAAGCAAGAAATTTCTATATACCTGTTTATTTCCGTAAAGACATACTTGTAGTTTATTGGCTGTGTTCGCATTTAAATTATATGAAAAATTGATTATTTTAGCCAACATTACTTTAAATTAACTCACTTCTTTTATTCCTCTTACTAGGTTATCAAATGTGTTGACTCTTAGTTCCACCAAATCAAATATTTCAGGACTTCATGGAGCATTGGAGTTCCTGACTATTCTAGATGGTTTTGAGGACCAAATAATAAGCAAAGAAAATAAAACTCATCACCACTATAGAGAATTGCTTACAGCTTAAATTTACTACTGTTAGGGGAAACCAACACTGAAGAGAAACAACACAATTCAATTTCCTTAAACACCAACAGGAAACCCAAACCAAGCCAACTCAAATAATGCTAAATAAGGAATATATTTTTTTTAAAAAAATGGATGGATATAGTAAGAAATAAATGTATAATTACCAAAAATATTTAGTTTAAAATAATACATTAAACAAGTCCATTTAAATATTTTGTTACAGAAGGCAGGCTCAAGTGAAATAGATCTTAACTTGTACTGTGCCTTTTTTTTTCTTTAAAAATCCCTGTATGTTTACATACTCTGAAATAAATGACAAAATTCTTTGTTCCCAAAGGTCCCTGTACCACATTCCTTATAAAGCCCTAAGGATCAACTATTCCTTCCTGTTAATTTTTTTTCTCCTCACTGACTTTGTAAAATCGAAACTACTCTAATTTCCTCCCTTTTAGTCTAACTCGGAGTCTCCTGTAGTAGGCCTATGGTAAGTAATTTTAAGGGATGATAAGCACTGGGAAATAATACCAAAAAGAACTAAGAAAGGAGCATATACTAATTCTTCCGTACACACAAAATATGCTCTAATGTGACCACAGCTGAAGAACCACTAAATATATATTTCCTATTATAAATTCACATATGAACAGATCAGTATTAAAAAAAAAATCACACATTACAATTGTATTTGATGCCACTTGAGTTACAAATCAAGCATTTTTCTAGCAAAACAATGCCAAGACCATTCTGTGAAGTGGTGAAAAAAACAACCTAAGTCTACAAGCACAATACTTAAATTTTTGTCTGGAACCATGCATTTCAATAAGCTTCAAGCCCCTCCATATTTACTAATAAATACACACTGCCCTCAGTTTTGCTTGATCAGAAGCACAATAGTTCAGAATGCAAATTCTTTACTGCATACATCAACCCTCCACTAATTTATTTTCAAACTACTGTTCTTTTAACAAATCCCAATTATTAAAAAATTGAGACAAGGAAAATTATAAATGTACTTGACAATTCATCTTTTTTTAGAATATTTTCACTGACACATAAAGCCTCCACATTCCTTCAAGTTCACGAGATCCTTGAGTTCTATCCTACACAGCAAAGAGCAACCTATAAACACTCAAAGAATATAAACTATATTCCAGATCATTAAATAGATGCAACAAAAACAAAAGTCAAGTTCTTGAAACTGAACTATCCAGGTGTTCGGTCCTGCAAATCATAAAGAATTCCATCTCCACAAGATGAAATACCTAAGAGTGGTTTAAACTACAAAACAAGAAATGGCCACTTTCAGCACACCTCTTCCCTTTAATTTCTAAAACAAAAAAACACTAATGTAACAAAATAATGTTCTCATGATGCTGGAAGTCAACTTAAGTTGACTTTAGTATTTTTGTACACAAAGTTACTTTCAATAACTTGCTTAGGATGACTACACAACAAACAACATAAACCTTAGGCCACAGTACATCAGTGATTCATGGCTGTTTTATATATAGTGGGTTTTCAGCAAATGAGAATCTGCGAGGGTTAACTGGTCAGATGCCCCAAAATCCAACTCTTTATTCTGCTTCCTCTTGTAGCACAGGAGTTATGCATCACCAGGAATGAAGTTCAGGAACAGAGTCAGGCTAGTGGATCAAACCCAGGCACATTTAAGTCAAATAAAAGTACTGTGCTCACTAAACTCATGTCTTGCAATTCTTTAGGTAAAGAAATGAGAACAGATATAATACATTTTAGCTGTAAGTCAGTAACATTAAATATTCTCAATACTGGCAGCAAACAATCGTACTATCATAAAAATCATCTTTTTCCAACAGCAAAAAATCCAAGACATAAATATAACGGCAATTCTATAATCGAAACCTAAGTTAACACCCTAAAAAAACTACTCCGGAAAGCTTAACTGGTACACGAAAGGCCTACCATCTTATGTTTCTGTATTCCAAGATTTAAAGATATTATGTATAAACAAGTAGTCACTAACCACTTCACTTAGCAAATGGAGTTGAAAACCAAGAGTTAAGTGGTAAATACAATCACTTCCTCAATCTATTTTTTTTTTGGTGCCTCTGACATGAAAATATGGAAATGTTTGGCAACTTTTCTGCCTTATTACTTATTTACACGACTTGCCTCAAGAGAATTCCAAAGAAGTCCAAATATAACAATTTGGGGATAAAAATAATAAAATTCACGGATAAAAATTAAACAAAGCAAACTACAGAACTGATGTTTAAAGGCTTAAAACCAGACACGAAGTTAAAATTTCCTACAGCACATTCTAAAGCCTAATTACTCGTAGATCTACTTGTTTGCCTACCAATCTGAGCACTAACCACCGGAACTTGTTTACTAGAAATTCAGTGAAGGCTGCGAAGGGATGTGGCTCCGTGGTAGAGAGCTTGCTTGCTTGTGAGCCTTACACAAGACCTTTGGATTCTATCCTACAGCAAAACAGGACAAGAGAAACAAGAAAAGCATTCTCCAAAATAAAATAAAAAAAAAAAACAAAAAAAAGGGGGAGGCGGTAAATAATAGGCAGCTCTGATATTTTGATTTGGAAGTTTTTGTTGTTTAAAAAACAAAAACCAGCCAGTTCAGAAGGTAGAGGGTGGAAAAGAAACTTGGAGGTTCTTCCTGGGAAAAAAAAAAAAAACCCAGTTTGAAGATAGTGTGGTGATATATTGTATATTTAATAAATTTAGTCGGATAGGGCCTACTGGGTTAATTTCTCCTGCTCACCTATACACTACCAAGAAATATACTAAATTAATCAAAGGCGGGCTAGCTTGCTCTCCCCTCACCCAGACAGCAGGACAGGAGAGCAGGCGCGGGCAGGGAAGATTAGGGCAGAAGGCGGGCGCAGCGACGCCCGGGCTCGAGAGGGAAGAAAGTTCGCGGGAGCAGGCAGGAGGAGTCCGCGGGCCCCGCGGGCGGGCCGGCCGGCCGGTCGGCGAAGTTGCGCCACGGGCGGTTTCCGGACTGGCGCCCTCGCCTGCTCCTCACGCCGCTGCCGCCTCCCAACTGGCTCAAGTCCGACGGAGCCTGTCCGCCCAACTAAGTTCCGCGGAGCCCAGCCGGGCGGCCCGGCCGGACAACAGGTGGGCAGCGGCGCCACAGGCCCGGCCCGGGCAGGCCCGCGCCTCCCGCCCGCTGCCCTCCACCGGGGCCCCGCCGGGGAGGGGCGCTCGTTCTTACCTCCGCCATGTTGGCCGCGCCACCGGGTCACATCGCCACGGCGGGTCGCGGCCAGAACCCGGATGTGCGCCTGGGCCGCGGGGCTCCCGCCGCCGTCTCCGCCGCCGCCTCGGCGGGAACGCGCAGGAGCCGCCCGAGCGCGCCACCACACCCCGCTCCGCCCCCTCGCGGCGCCCGCTCAGCGGGACGGGAGGGGAGAGGCCGGCGGACGCGCGCGGAGCAGGGCGCGCGCGGCCCCGCGGCCGCTGTCCCCGGGGAGCGCGCGAGGGGCGGGCCTGAGAGCCACCACTTGGCACCGGCAGTGCGCGCGTGAGGTCCGGAACAGGACCTCGACGGGTATTCAAGCCGCAAGCGAAAAATACCTTCTATCCTACACTTCTGAAATGTTTCAGCTAGGAAACAGATGTTGCCCAGACATAACAGCAGAACGAATCGCGCCCCAACAAATACTTCCCCTGGTGACTCCCGACAAGAAAACCCCAATTGCTCAAACTGGCAGCGCTCAAGGATGAAGAGCAGAGGATGGTAGGTAGTCCGCATCCTCCAATCCCATATTTTCTTCACTAGCAACACAGTTCTGCATAGGATGGATTTTTTGCACAACTACATGAAAGTTTCAAATATAAAGTAAATAAAAGCTGCTCTTCGATGGGTATCTCTACTTGACTGCACTGAGACAGAACCTGCGTACTTGCAATGCCTAAAATACCTGCAAGTATAAAGTTTGTTTTATGCACTGGCCTAAGGTTGCTAACTGGCCTTGAGGTTCATACTGATTAATGGCGAGGGCCAATGATTTATCCCAAGTTCCTAATGTAGATGCTGACAAAAATAGATCTGAGGCTGATATTAAAATGGGCAGTAAGATATTTTTTCTAAACCAGAAGTTTAAAAGCTTTTTTCAAAAGACCAGCTTTTCTTCCCCTACATAATTAAGGATTCTGCTTAATGAAGTTTTAAAATGACTATCAAAATCAGTTAAATGAAACTCATTACCTCTAAGTAACACCATGATTAACAATACACTGTGCAAATGTGTACACACATAACTTACTTAAACTTCATACTTAAAATGAAATATGGGGGATGCTGATGTTTTAAATTATTTCTATTTACTTAAAATCCTAGATCCAATCAAGCCTTTTCCCACTTCTAAACAGTGAACATGAACCTGAAAGTCTTAATCCCAGTAACAATTTGTGCATGAATAAACTGCATTTACAGGTATATGAAGTAGCTGCTAAGTGAAAGGACATTACCTTGTAATTTGACAGGAAAAGAATCCAGAGACAGTCTGTAAACCAATTAAACATAAACATCTGATGCACATTTTCTACTGAAAGAAAAGCAAGGGAAAGAAGAGAAAGGAAAACTTTAAGGTTCCCAAATCTACAAACAACTCTTATCATTAACTGCACTGTATAGAATTTTCACTTTATTTTAAAGATTATAAGCTTCCTCCCCCCACAAATTCCTGGAGGGAAATAAATATTTTAGCACAGGTATATAAATATGTGTATATACAGTTTTATTAAATTAAGGCACTACTTTGAACTTTTTAAAAATCTTGAGCCCAATCCAAATAGTTCTCACTTGATGAAAAAAAGCTAAAGGCAAAGAACAATGAATATGCATGGGCCAGAAGTGGGCACAGGTAAAAATAATAAAAGTCTCAGAGGTAGCTCCATGGTGATGAAGGAGGACTTTGCACTAAAATGTGGAAGGTTACCATATATGGATTTTAGCTGGCCACTAAAAGGAAAAATGAAGTATTGCAGATAACTAATACAAAGGTAGAACTTGCATTAGTTCACCTAGTCTTTGATTCTTCAGTTAAAACATCAACAGAAATCCCTGTGGTGGTAAAGAACAGACTCAACATCCTTAAGCAATGGAGTGAGTCCTCCAAGTCAGAGCACCAAGTTTTCACCACCTTGGACAGGCACTTATCTTATTGTTAATCACCTTTAAATTATCTGATATTGCCAATCAATATTATTAACTTTAAGTGGCATTGTCCCTTGTGGGGGAAAATTCCCTCTACATATTTCCTCTTGGAAAAATAAGCTGGAGTGCAGGGTTTTCTAGACATTCTGAAGATGAGGAGGAACAGCTGTACTAGAGTAGGTCATACACAACATATTACTGCTGAACTCAGTATACATGCACTTTGTCCTATTGACAATCCCATTGTTCAGAGCCCCAGAAAACACCTTCAGGAAAGCTCTGTCTTTCTGGAAGCCCTTCCTTACCCCTTTTGTGTCAGATGTGTAAGAACTCACTATTCATATCTTCCTGTTGCTTGGGGCCTTGAGGTCCCGTGTCAGAGGTAGGATCTGCCAGGGAGTTCCTACTTCCAAGCTTTCCTGCCTGTTTACAGACTTCTAGAGACCTGCTGTACCTCTTGAAGAGGCCGCTCTTTTAAAAACCAGTTCAAATACTTGTCTCATTAGTCCCCGTCTTAAAAGCCAGAAGCTACTTCTTCACTTTCACCCATCACCCCTAGTTTTTCAGCACTCTATAAATTCAAGAAACATCTCCTTTGTACTCAAATACAAAGAGTCAAAATTTATACAAGGGCTAACAGAAAACATGTATCTGAAAGCAGGACATGGCAGAGTAAAATGCATAGGAAATTTTACCAATAACCTGATCAAAACCATTAGAATTTATTAATGTGATATCCGAGTGGTAACTCTGTTAGAATTCTGTATCAAACTGCTTAAGTTAACATAAAAAAGTAGCTGACTCCGACTCTTATTAAGATTTTTGTTTTCTATCTCAAAAACAAACAGAAAGCACTATATAAGGCCTAAACAAACCTAAAAAGCTTCCTTATTTTGAGGAAAATTAACATTAATTTTAACCACATTAAGCTACTCACGACTATTCTATCCAGTAATGTATCATTTTTTATGCCAAAAACTGAATTATCTATGCAAAAGTTAAATGAAGGCTGAGGGTATAGCTCAGTGGCAAAATACTTGCCTAGCATGTGAGGCCCTGGGTTCAAGCTCTAATACTATAAGAAAAAGTTATTAAGCAACTTTTAGTAGCTCTAGGGGCATATTATGAGTGCATGCATGTTGCACAAGCATACATGCATTCACAAACATGCACACACTTCCCGGATATTATTTACTTGCTTACAAATATGCTTAGGTTCACAAATATACTTCAACCAGTACCTCAATCAACAAAAACTACTTTGAATAACTTACATTTACCTAACAACCTTCTATTCAACACCAACACCTGACTCAAAAAACTAGTAGTATATCTGCTATATGGGTATATCTGTTGTGCAACTCAAAAAGTACCTCTCAAAGAACACCAAGAAAATAGAACACAAAATAAGATCTTAAAATTATCCAAGTCCATTAGTCCTCTTTTAGAGACTATTTTCTGAACTATTTCCCAAAACTTTTATTTAGGAATGACAGCCTACATTGTATATGTGACGACAAAAATACCTACAATCAAATTTCTTCTCAAATCATCAAAATGACACCTAAGACAGACTGACTTTATCTTGACTTTGGTAGGCAGAATGCAGGTTGCAAAGCGCAACAGCACATTACATCTAGAGGCTCTACAACTATGCAACAGTAATTATCTTTTCACTAGTTCTGTTACTATTGCCACCCTAAAACACTTAGATCAATTTAGCTCTTCAAAGAACAGTTTGGGTTCCTTTTATAATTTTCCCGTACTATTTCACTCAACGGCCCCATTTTATCCTTATGCTGCAAATTTGTGTTTATAATTCTTAACATTCTGATGTTATTTTTGTCTCACTAAGTCTTTAAAGGGTTGGTTGGCCATTAGAAGCCCTACAACACCAGAATAGACAGTAATCATGTTTCTATTACATGAGGGAGTTCGTTTTAGCCCTCCTTTTGTGCCCCTGCCTACCAGCATCACATCCGTCTTGTCTGCATTGAACCTCAACCAGTTGGTTCTTAACCACGTCCGAAACTCAGCCAGGCACTGGGAGAATCGAGCCACCACACCATCTGGATTAAAGAAAAAAAAAAAAAAAAAAAGCCTCAGTAGACAGAAACAGTGTCACCACAAGCTCACCCAGCCTCACATCTTTAAAATGATGTCTGAGAACCAGGTCAACCGCCCCACGGTAATTTCAGCAAAAAGAAACAAACAAAAAATTAAGTACTGCAACTTGCAAGCAATGCTACAGATTAAAAGGGAACCCAACAATTAGGTTTCCTTACTCCTCCCAAGATTTAAGAAAGGTTTGGTCAATTTCGGGTCATCTTAGTGAAGCAACCTCTTTAGAAGCCTACCCAGTCTTAAAACTGCCTAGGGCTTCTGCAAAATTACAAAGATTGAGAAGATTTAATATAAGAAAACTGAAGCCCGGGGGAGTGACTTGACCAAGGTCACGCAGCATGCAAGGACCAGAGATAGGCACCAGGCCAGAAGCCTCTACAAGACAAGCTAAAGGAATAAGGCCACTCGCGGGTGGGGGACAGGCACCGAGAGCGGCTCGTTTCCTGCAAAGCCGTCTCAGAATCTCTTGCCTCCTAGCTCCCTCCGACAATAGCAGGTTGAACAGGGTTGAGCCCACCACCTCTGGGGATGATGCTCTGACAGAGAGCCCTAGCCTGGCCAAGACAGCTGGGGAAAATCAGGAGCACAGAGGCGGAGCCACAGGGGAGTGGCCAGAAAGCCACACCCCTGCCGCGGAGCGAGGGCCGACCGAAAAGGGCGGAAGCTGGCCTGGCCGCCTGGCGAACTCACTACGCAGCGTAGTCCCGGCGTGCTGCGGAAGCAGCGAAGATTTGCGCCGTCGCCACCGCGGAAGGCCGAAAGACCGGGCACGGGAGGGGCGACAGCTGCGCGTGCGCACGGAATGGCAGTGCCTCCGAGCTGCCGGCCCGCCCCGCACACAGTCGGGCAGCCCCGCCCCGGAAGTCAAGGGTCTTCCGGGCGGCGCTCTGTCGTGGGGGATGGGAAGTGCAAAAAGTGGACTGCAAGGAGCCTCTGGAGCTTTGATTTCCGATTGAAGGATAGGGAAGATGGTTTGTGGAGGCTGCACTTACAGCCACCGCCGCTGCCGCCGCCTCCGCTGCTGCCGCCGCCGCCTGGAGACGCCCCATCCATCCGCCTGCAGCCGGGAGACTCGCAGCCTGGGAGGGGCCTAGGGCCTGGGCCGCCCGCCTCCTCCGAGTCATCGCCCGAGCTTCCTCCAGCTCCACCAACCCTCTGCCCTCCCCTCCGCCTCCGCCCTCCTCCTCAACCTCGAGCGGCCAGCCAACCGCGCGGCCGCTTCTTGAGCCAGGCTTCTCGGTCGTCATGACGCCGGGTAAACATTCCCAAGCCGCTGACGCGGGCCGTTGTGGTCTGGGCACTGCAGAGCTGGTAGAGAAGGGGCACTGAGCCCTAGTCTGCTGGTCGCCACCATGCAGGGCTCTCCAACGAACACCCGCAAGCAGGCCAACTTTGCTGCGTAAGTTCCGCACTAGGGACCGTGGTCCATTTCTCCAGATCCCGGAGGCAGCCCCTGGGTTTGGAAGGAGTTCCGAGTGCGTTCGATCTTGCGGAGCCCTCAGGTGGCTCTGGCTCTTTGGACTAGTTCGGTCTTTATAGAACTCCGTCTGTTGTGCTCGACTCCGGCTCTCTGTTGCTTCCGAGTGCTTTTGCTTGTATTCTTTCTTTGGTCTTTCAACTTCAAGCCTTCCTGCTGTGCTTGGGCTCCTTGGTTTCTCTGAGCAACCAAACTAACGTTAATATGTTCGCTGGCTGAGGATATTTTTTTTTAAATCTCCTTCTGCCAGCTTGCCTTAAGACTCTTAACTTCTTACAACATTCTACTTAGCCAGAAGAAAAGAACAAAGATATGTGGACTCCTGTGACGAAGAACTTGAAAGTGGTTCCTTGAATGTCCACTAAAGTGTTCCCCAATTCATGTTCGCACATTTCAGTATTTCGTTGTCTTCTCGGACCAGCCACACCTTTTCTTCAGTCTTCTGCTCAGTTAATCGTTTGTCATTCGAATTTACTGAAACTTCTTAGGAGAGAGCCGTTTTCGCCCTTGACTGCAGTACTCAGCCTTTAGGCCATTCTTACACTTCACTAAAAAGCTTTCTGATAGCCAACGATGGGCTCCTTACACTTCTGTTAAAATTAAGCCATCACTAGCTTTGATCTAAGTGACCACTTAATAAGTTTTGAAATGTTTCAGTTTGCTACCGGGACGCTACTCATTCTCCAGACTTCGTTAGGTTCCTGGCTACTTTTCTGCTTTTATTTTTATGTATGTGTGTCTGTTTGTGTATATTTATAGGTTCTCACTTTGTAGCCTTGGCTGATGAAAGTGCTGGCATTAAAGGTTTTATAGTTTACCAATCTGCCCATCTGTCCCTTACCTAAAGATGTGTTATGAGGTCAGTTTGTTCTCTTCCTTATTGCCCTGTGCCTTCAAAATGAAGTATCCTCATGACTCAGAAGTTTTCATCTCTCAAAGATCTTACATAAGAAAATTGAAAAAAAATGAAGCAGCTACACTTAGAGATTAATAAACTGTTCAAAATTCATCTTCAGTGTCTATGCTGTTCTCTCCTCGTTTCCAGCATGCAGCCAATCCTGTTTCATTAAAGTGCAATCCTTTCGTTCCTCAAGCTGCTATGTAATGAGGCCACTTTAACTGTTTGCAGTAGCTGTTCTCTTCATGCCCAACACTTTCCTCCAAGCCATCTCTGTATGGAATAGCTGGCAGAGTAGTCAGTCTGCTTGCCAGCATCCTCTGTGTGCTTAGTAGTCATTGTAGATCTGAACTTCCTTAAGCTTTTCCCTTTCCCTCTGAGTAAGTGCTCACATTCTTCCAAGCCTCACCTGATCTGGCTGTGGATTCTGCCACTCTAGTATTACAGTGCATACCCACCTCCCCAACCCCCCCCCACCACCACCACACACATCACGAACACTGTATTCACTTTTCTAGCCCTGGGAATTTGCTGTCCTTTGGAATAGTGCATGCCAGATAATCTCAGGATTCATTCATTTTTGTTAGATGTCTCCATATGTGAAATAATACATTATTCCCAGGATTATCCTCACTCTTGCTGTATGTTTCATAAAACGTCTATCCCCATGGGTGTAAAGATTTTTGTTTTTGTGCACTGCTGTCTGTGGACTCTTATTGCCTAGGATGAATGTCTTTAATACTCATTTATTAACTGAACAAATGAGTTTGACATACATATCAGTAACTTGTTACTGGTTTTTCTTGCCCAATTTTTTGGCTTTATAAAAAGGTTAAAATGAAATTAAATTATGTAACTTAAATGATAAAACACTTGTTAATTCAAAACAAACACAAAAACAACCATGACTTTCATTTCAGAGGGGATAAGAAGTGATTTGTTTTGGAACTTAATATGAGTGACCATGGCCCAGGAATACGCATTCAGATTTTCCCAAACACCATGCTCCAATGTGGTAAATGTCTCATGAAATTTTATACTAGCAAAAAATCATAAATCAATGCACTTTCCATGTACATTGGTGGAAACAGCAGATGGTAGGTTTCAGCACAGTTGGAAAGTATCTTCTATAGGCCTCAGATGCTAACTGATAACATTCTTAAGCCTTTTGGTTGGTAGAAATTGGTAGTCTGTTAATACATTCCAGAGGGTTTTAGTTGGTAATCAAAGGGATGTTAGGTCTGACACAGAGGTAGGCAAGAAAAGGCAATTCCAGGGTTAGCCATAAACAATGTAAATTGTAGTCAGGCTCTGGACCTGCAACATTCCAACCTCTCCACACTGAGGATTAATGTGTTAATTAGCTTTTGTAGGATGTTCAATGTAAAGTGTGACTTCTTCCCAGGAACATTTAGTTTGCACTCAGAGTAGCTGAAATGTTAGAAAACTCCTTGGGAATTTAAGTAATGGCATTCATGATAGATGAATAGTTAAAGAGAGGACAGGGTTTGAGATGTGAGCCTTCTAAATTTTTGAGATAGTCATGTTACCTAGTTAAAACAAAGCTTCAAACTTAGTTATTGCTGTAACTCATTATTTTTCATCTTTTTTATAATTTATTTCTGATCATATAAAATGTCTCTTGAAGAATTTACCAGTTTTTTAAAATTTTCTACTTTATTTTTTCATTTTGTAATCATTCTATTAGGAAGCTCTGGACAAATCACCTGTTGTGCTAAAAACAACCCTTTTCTCTACCTTCATTTTGTTATTTAATTTATAATTTTAGTATTCATCTGTTTATTATTATAGCTTAAAAAGAGAGGCAGGTATATGGCAAGGAACTGACATTCACCTTTCAGAATGAGCTGTATTAGAGCCTCACTATCATTGAGTTGGAGGTATGTGGGAGGGAGCATGATTGGGCTTTGTAGCAGGAGACTGTTAGAGGACCTAGAGCATCATACAGGTAGGCAGCATGACAGGACCTTGAAAGAGAAAGACAGAGAGTATTCCCTTTAGAATCCCAGAAAGGAACTTTAGAAGAGACAGTTGTCATGTATAATATGACATGAGTCTTGAAGAAAATAGCCTTTGAATCCCCAAGGCAAAGGGGTTTCTGATTCTAACAGATTTCTGGAAGGGTAGACAGGCCCAAAATGAGGGCTCTACCGTTGCCTGACATATAGGCTACAAAAGCAGCACTCCTTAGGACCATAAATTTACCCAACAGCAGCAATGCTACAGTTCAGGAGGGAGGGAGGCTGTGCTCAGATGGTCACAGCAGAAGCCTGTCAGTTCCTTGTCCTAACTTACAGACTGCTTGGAGGCCTGCTCTCATTTCTGGCAGAGGAGGCAACTAAAGGGTCTCTGATCTAACTTGTTACTCTTTATTTTTTTTTTTTTTTTGCATGTTATTCATTTGTTCCATTAGAACCCTAAGCATATTCATTATTTTAAATTTATAGTTTTGACAATTCCAGAATATCTGCCATATCTGATTCTGATTCTGTTTTATTTGCCTCTTCACATTCTTGCCTTCCATATTTTGTACTGAGAGTAAGGTGTATCATATTGAATTTGTAAGATTAGTAATTAAGCTCTATCCACTCTTTACTGAAGGTGTCAAATGATTAAAGCATAAGTGTTCTTTTGTGTCCTAGTTTTGATCTGTGTTTTGTTGTTGTTTTTGTTTGGGGTGTGTGTGTGTGTGTGTGTGTGTGTGTGTGTGTGTGTGTGTGTAAACGTTTATCTTAGAGGCTCCGTAAATTGTATGAGCCATGCAGTTGGTTTATAGTCGTTTGTGTTACAGAAGTCCTACTGTTGTGTAACGTGAGCTGGAAGAGACTGCTTATAGAGTCTTTGTCTCCTCGTGGGCTCTTGTCCCTGAAGTGTGACCTTCCCTTCCTGCCTCTATTTCTCACAGCTAGAATTACAAATGTGTTCGGCCATGTTTGTTTCTCAGCACTTTTCCCCCCTCATTTGGTGAAACAAGGTGGCTAAGTGGGGCCAGAGCGAGGTTACTTCCTCTCCCTGTGTCTATTAGGCCTTGCTAACCTCCGTATTGCTTGAGCTCTGGTAAAATGGGATTCTGTAAGGATAGGTGCTTGCTGAGAAAACAAGATTTTCCAGGTGTATTACACAAGAGTTACTTTCCATCCACCTGGTGGGTTTATGGAAGTAAAAGGGAAGGGAGCTGGCTCTCAGAAGGTTTTATTTTTAAGCTATGCCTATTCTTTAGTAACCAGCCAGTTATCATTTAATGTCTTCTAATCCCTGATTGGATCCAGTGTCAGTTCTCAGTAAGCTGTGATTTCCAATTTCCAGGGTAATTGTCTGATGGGACTGAAAATAAATGGTAGTTTTCAGTCTGTCTATTTGATGAGAGATGATGACTTTCAAGATATTTAGAGTGAAAAACAGAAATCTATTCATTCTTTAGTTCATGTAACCTGTTGTCTTTATTGCTGTATGGAAACCACCAAAGGTTCAACCATTGGTGTGATGTAGGTGCAGAAGGCAATAAAGAGTTGGGAAGGGTAGCCCATTGGTGAAGTACTTCTTAGTGTACATGAGGTCCTAGGCTTGGTCCCTAGCACCATGTAAAACAGGCATGGTGGTGCGCACTTGGGAGCTAGAGGCAGGAAGCTTTGAAATTCAGGGTTGTCCTTGTCTTCATGGGGAGTTTGAGGCCATCCTTGAATGGAGATTATGGCTGTTTTGAAATTACAGAAATTTAAAAAATAAAAATAAAGTCATGCTTGCTGGGCATTGTGGCACATATCTTTAATCCCAGAATTTAAGAAGCAGGTGGATCTCTGTAAGTTCAAGCCCAGCCTGGCCTACACAGTGAATTCCAGAACAGTCACAGTTACCTTGTGAGACAAGGTCTCAATGTGATTAAATAAAATCACAAATTTTGTATGATTTTTTTAATTGTCATTACCCTGAACCTCACTGGTAACTTTGAATCTATGGGTGTTTACCTCAAATGGCATCTCTGTATGCTTGCTTCACTGGTCACTTAGCATCTCTGTCCTTACTTTGCCCCCTGAAATCCACATTACTCTATATTCCTCAACTGCTAGCAGATAACTCTACCAGGCTTCCACCAATACCAAAACATGTCCAAGCAACTCCTTATTATGCTTTAGAAGTAACAACTACTCATTCTAGTTCTGTGAAGTTTATATCTTAACTCAGTTTCCACATAGAGGAAGACATGGTTCAGTTGACACTTGCCTACAAGCTATGGGATTAGTTTGGCATTTTTGTAATATGGCTTTATATGTGTGTGTAGTAAAAGTTTCTGGCCCAGCCTAGCCCTGAGATCGGACCAGCAGTCCCAAATAATCATACAAAGTCTTCTATTAATTACATGCTGTTTGGCTTATGGCTCAGGCATATTACTTGCTAACTCAGACTCTTAAACTAACCCATATTAGCCAAGTGGCTTAGTACCTTTTCTTAGAGTAGTATTTTGTCTTCTTTCCTCTGTGTTTGCCTGGCTGCTCTGCTCTTTTCTACTCTTCCTCTTCCCAGAGTTTTTTTAGTCTGGTAGCTCCACCCATACTTCCTGTCTACTTTCTGGCCAATCAGCACTTTATTAAAGCAGCAGGAGGATCAAATATTTACAATTTACAGCATATGTGTCTTGGAATTTTAGTACAATTGAATTACAAAATAATAAATGTAAAGTCTTTGAGTTTATAGGCATCACTCAAGTCCTATCAGCTCCTATGTCAGTCATTTTGAAAGTAATGAAATTTGTGTCTGTGTGTGTTTACATTTATGGTATGTACAAGAATACTTGAATCTTTTTTCAATAAATGTGTTTATTCTTTAAGAAGTTGATGCAGTGTGTTTTTGATCATGTTCACCCCAACTCTTCTACTTCCCAGTTGAGCCTCTTTGTTCTCCTCAATGTTATGTCTTTTTATTTTTAATTTAATAACCCATTAACTCTAATCTGTACTGTCCATATACTTATGGATATGGAGCTATCCACAGATTACAGGTGATATAGGAGCCAGATGCTTAAAAGAAAACTAACCTCCTCTTCACACATATACAAATTAAATCACCTGTCCATAGAATCTCAGCTATAATGTTTACTAGCTTCCTGTAGCTGCTGTGAATTTATGAGTGCAGCAGTCCTGTATGTACAGAAGATGCTGTTTTGCTCCTATCATCTCTTATTTCTGGCTTGTTCAGTCTTTTCACCTCCACTCAGATAGTCTCTGAGTCTTGGGGAAGTGTGTGATACAGATGTGGCTGAGCACTCCAAAGTCACTTCACCTCTGCAGCTGGGAAACTTCTGAGTTAACTGCTGTCTATTGCACAAAGAAATATCTCTGATGATGTCTGAGAGCTTCAGAACTGGTCCTCCCCATCCATCACTTGCTATAATCAGAAGTTTCTCTGTCCTACCTGGCTGGTCTCACAGCCACTTAGTCACAGATAAAAACACAGAGGCTTATATTAATTATAAACCGTTTGGCCTATGGTTCAGGTTTATTACTTGCTAACTCTTACACTTTAAATTAACCCCTAATTCTTATCTATGTTTAGCCATCAAGTAGAGTACTGCCCGCGATGCTCATAAACCTCATTTAAGTGTTTGGCAGCAGGGCCTCTTAAAATAGTCATGAGGTTTTTGCTGAGTCAGAAATCCTGTCTTAAAGGAGCTGTGCCTTTGCTTGCCTCCAGCAAGCAGAGGGCACTTGAGAAAATGCTGCTACCAAGAAGCCAGGCTTGATTCTGTTACCTTTTTGTCTGTATGAAGGGAAACCTTATATCCATCATAAGCAGCTCATGCTTGTACCAAGGCTTCTGTGAGACTATGGGATGCTGCCGTAGTGTATGTAGCTCAAGCCCACATGCCACTCTGTACCACAGCCCACATGAGAGGCACAAGTACAAAGCCATTTTTGGCTCTGTTTCTGTGTTCTAAAACCTTTTTAAAGCTTTCTCAGGCTTTATGTGGATATATATGCACCAAGTTGGAGGGCTATTTGTAGCTGTAGTTTTCTTTGTCCTGCCTAGCTTTTCTAAGTCCTGCCTAGGTTCCGTAGCTACTTAGGAAATAATTGACTTGGAGGCTTAATATAAAAGTAACTGCTGGGCCAGCAACTCAAGCATATTACTATTTAGCTCTTAAAATTAACCCATAATTTTTGTTTATGTTTAGCCACATGGTTTGGTACCTTTTCTTCAGAACAGCGTTCTCATCTTGCTTCCTCTACAGTTGGCTGCATCTCCTGCTCTCTGCCTTTCCTCTTCCCAGAATTGTAGTCTGGTAGCCCTGCTCCTGCCTAGCTACTGACCAATCAGTGTTTTATTAAACCAACATGAGTAATCTTTATAGCATACAAGCATTATCCCACAACTTGCACTGTTTTAAACACAAGTCTTGGTTCAAATATAACAGGAGGCCCAAGAAAGCAATCAACAAAAACATGATTAATGAAACATGATTAATGAAAGGATATATCATTACTCTTACTTTATTAAAACTGAAGTTAGCATTATTTTTATCATTTAAGACTATCAAGCAGCTGGTGAGAGTGGACTAAGCCTTTAATTCCAGCACTCAGGAGGCAGAGCAGATGGATCTCTGTGACTTCAAGGCCAGCTTTGTCTGCAGAGCATGTTCAAGGACAGCAAAGGCTACACAGAGAGACCCTGTCAAAAAAACAAATGTGTGTGTGTGTGTGTGTGTGTGTGTGTGTGTGTGTGTGTGTGTGTGGCTATCAAGCAAAATGCTATCTTAAACACTAAAAAGATATTCAAAAAAGGATTTTTAAAATATAGAAGTGGGGCTGGAGAGATGACTCAGAAGTTAAGAGTGCTTGTTATACTCCTATAGTGGACCTGGATTCAGTTCTCAGTTCTCAGCACCCACACACTGGCTCACAACACCCATAGTTCTATGCTCTTGATCTCTCCTCTGGGTAAAAGGCACACATATATACATGTAGCCCAACAATTATAAAATCAATTTTTAAAGAAATAGAGAGAATTTGAATTAAAGGGATGGGCCTATGAGAAAACTCAGAGGGTAAAGATGCTTGCTACTGAGCCTGACAATGTACCTGACAGAGAAAACCAACTCTGGTAAGTTGTCCTCTGATCTCTACAGGCATGCTATGATGTGCATGCACACACACACAATAAATATTTTCTTTAATGAGACAAATTGTCACTGATTCAAGATACTCATTTGTTAATGTACCCAAAGGTGACTATCACCCAGTATTTCTGACGGAAAGTTTGATATGAGAAGAACAAACATATTTCCTGAAGCATATACTACCTGGTAGTCTTTCTCTCCAGGCAGAGTGAAATCTTGTAGTTTCCCACTAATGAAATTATCTGGTTTTCTTTATCTTGGGAAAACTTTTATAGTCATTTTTGAATTTTTAGTTACCATATTTCCAAATCTCTTTTAATAGCATGTTGTCCTTTTATATAAGTGGTTAGCACAGCTTTTACTTTATTTTTCATAGGACATAAGTATTTATTTTATAATGGGTTATGGAAAAAAATGAATGTTTTCTCAGATAGGTCCTGGATAAGAGCCAAAGCTTTAGTTAATTTCAAGACTTAGTGTCACTTTATTTACTTAATAGGTCAAATTTTATAAGTAGATTAAAATATGCTCATTGAATTTCAAGATCACTATGTAATTTAGCAGTACTACCCCAAGAAGGAATAATTTTTTTAAAGAGAATTTTACCTATTGTTAAGGCAATGCCTATCCAGCAAGTGAAAGTCTTATCCAATGGGAAGACAAAAATAAATCAAATAACAAAATTTAAATGTCTTTTTTAGTAACAGGAAATTTGGAAAAAAAAATGCTTTATATTCTAAATCAGGTTTTTGGTTTTGTTTTTGGATTATGACTAAGAAACAGTACTTAAGAAAATCTTAATGTAACAGAACCAATAATATTATTATTTAATGTCTTTTATAATACTCTTAGTTATAACTATGTTCATTTTCCATGACCCTTCTGCAACATACTAATGTTCTAGACCTGTCCTATTTGCATTTTGAAATATTCCTTCACTTTAGGACAAAATTATCATTCAGTACTTTCTCATAAGAAAGCATTTTCCCTGTCTTTAATCCTTATCAAAATTGTACTTATTTGATTCCCCTGTCTTCTTTAAAGTAAACGTGTATTTAATGTGACATGGGGGCTCTGTCTCAGTCATCTCAGTCCTACAGACATTCTTCTTGTATCAACAAATTAACCCATTTCTTAGAGGTTTAAATCCCGTTAGAACAGGTACTTGGAAATTTTTGTTTAAAAGAGTTTACTTTTTATTTGGGCTTATGAGACAGCCAGAACAAGTTAGGTCTAGGACATTTTTCCTGTAATTTTTAGCTAGCTGCATAGCTGTTACTTAGGGAGAGTGGAAAGCGAAGGGAGAGAAAAGGCATACTCCTGTGCTTTGAGTATCAAGCCTCCAGTCTAGATGAGGCTGTACCCTCTAGGAAAAGCTGGAAAACCAAAATTGACAGAAAAATCACAAAGAAAGCCCCAACTAGGGCTGTTCAGTTTTACGCCCTAGCATGACCATCTTGATTAAATCGCCTCTTTTGATCCTTGCCATGCTATGAACAAAAAAGCATTTGAGCTTATTTCAGCAGCTATAATTTATTTTTAAAAACTAGAAACTAATTTGCCATCAAATGATATGGACAATAAACACACATAGATGACATATATTATCATATGTAAAGATGGATTTGAAAACCAGATCTTACAGCCTTCATTTAGATGAGCAGTTCTCAACCTGTGGGTCTTGCCCCCCTTTGAACAATGCTTTCACAGGAGTCACACATCAGATACTCTGCACATCCTATATTTACATTATGATTCACAACAGTAGCAGATTAAGTTAGGAAGTAGCAACAAAAATAATTTTATGATCAGGGTCACCACAACATAAGGAACTATATTTAAAGAGTCACAGTATTAAGAAAGTCTAGAACCACTGATTTGGATAATCATTTGTCATTACATTCGGTGGCTAAGCTTGACTATTTCTCCCATAGCATCAAGCAATTACCAGTTTCACATCTGTACTTATAAGAAGTGTGAGTCTTAGTGTAAAGAAGACAACTGGGTTTTTCACAATGAGAGTGTGGCCTAATACTGAGAAGGCTTTGTAACGCTTTCTTTTTAAAATGACCGATGAGGTTGGAGACTTAGCTCAATAGAAAACACAAGGCACTGGTTGCTATCCTCAGCTTGTCTGTGGGCAGAGGGGGCACTTTTTTTTCCCCTTTAGCTCAAATTGGACAAAAAAGAACCTTGTAAAAAAAAGCATAGATTGTGAATGTTACTGTTTGTTATGATTATATCTCTAATTCACCATGAGAATTAGAGATTTAAAGATATTTGATAAACACATCCATCACTTTATATGTATAACAGTTTTCTTTAATTTTACCATTTGTATAGTAAAATATTTCTGAAGAAGAAATCATAGCAATTCACCTAATAAGAAGACTTTGAGATATATTACTCAGGTACCCAAGGTACATTTTAATTAGCATAAGGCGATTTTATGTCCTATGATTTTCACATTACCCACAAGTGTTACACAAATCAAATCCTTTCTCCTTTAGAACCTGTTTTGGAAAGAAATCTATCAAAGTCTGTGTATGTTAAGATATATATATATATATCTTAATGAAACTTTTAACATTCCAATGAATACTGTTCTATATAAACAAATAGGATTTTTAAAGTTTTATGAAACAGTTAATAGACCCAAAGATATCATTTTAATAGATCTTAAGAAGTTCGGAGAACTCATGTTTATAAAGCAGTGTGCTTTTATCAGGCCTTTTGATATATCACCAAGACACATTTACAAGTATACACATGGGGATTTTAATTGGACATGCTAAAAAAACATTGCAGTGTTCATAAAACGAATGAAAATTTTGAATTGGCCACAGGTTTTGTTACTTCCTCCTTGGGACATAAAACAACATGTGGAAACAATTACAATCACAAATGACAGAATTACATGAAATCCAGGTGTATATAGTACAAAGAAGAGAAGTATAGCATTATATCCAGAGCTTCTTGAGATGCAGTAAGGAAGCTTTGGATACTGGAAGATGGAGGAGTGTGGTGTGTCAGCTTAAGGCATTATCTTTCCCTAATTTTGGGTACCAAATAGCAGAAGGTGGAGGTGTGTTCTTTCACAAGGAGCCACCTTCCTTAGTGGAACTTTAGGATAATGCTATTTAGTCTGAATTTATAGTGGAGCTAAACTATATTCCAGTGCCTGCTTATGTGTCTATAGGAAGGGAAGGAAAGAAGAGAAATTTTTGGGTCAGGTATTGTGCACCTCCCCGGTGCCTAACTGGGACATATTCTCTTCCTAGATCAGGCAGGTTGACATCATATGGTCATTTACCCAGAGGGAAACCATCTAACAACAGCAGAGATCAGGAGAGGAAAGAAGAAGAGAAAGTGATGATCATGGTGATAACAGCTGAAGAACTGTTATCAAGGACTCAGACCTAGAAGAGAAATCTAAAAGGTTGATAGGTAGAAAAAAAATGGAAGAGTCTGGGTGATCAAGGGTCTGGCAGCTGAAGAGTAGGAAACTGTGATGTCTCAGAAACTTGTGTGAACAATCAACGTAAATATTTTTTGTTTTGATTTTTTGAGACAAGGTTGCATGTAGCCTAGGCTAATCTTTAACTGGCGAGCTAGCTGATGATGACCTTGAATGCCCATTCCTCCTGCCTCCACTTCTACAAGCATTGTGCCACCTCATCTAACTGATTAAATTTATAAAGAGGATGGTCAACCAGTAGATATTACATAGTTTTATAAAGGGAGGTGGTCAACCAGTGGATATTATATACTTTTATGAAGGGGAATGGTCAACCATTGGATATAACAAACATGTATAATAAGAAGTCTCTTGCAGTCAGTAATTTAAGAGAATATGTATTGTAATTCAGGTTGTCTCTATGCAGTAGGTGTGTTAAGCTGAATTATGGAGTATGTAAGAGGAGTAAAGAAATACACAGCATTGGGACAGGAACTTAATGGCAGGGTGTTTGGTAGAGTGTGAGGCTTTGGTTTCAATCCCAAACACACAAAAAGTCTAACCAAATGTTTTAGGAAATTAGGCTGTAAAAGGAAAAAAAGGCTGTAGTACACTGAGGATGTCATAGTTAAAGAGAAAAATTTTAAGTATAGAAGAAACTGCAACAGAGTTATGTTTATGGTAGAATAAGATAGAGGAGTCTTAAGAATTACTGAAAAGCAGTCCCTGAAAAGCAGTACTAGGTTCTAGAATACGGATAAAACTTAGTTTTAGATGGAATAGCAGCAACTTTTCGTGCGTGCGTGCGTGCGTGCATGCGTGAGTGTGTGTGTGTGTGTGTGTGTGTGTGTGTGTGTGTGTGTGTGTGTGTGTGTGAAGAGGAGAGCATTTGATCTCCTGGAACTAAAAGTATAGGTAGTTATGAACTGCCTGCAGTGTGAGTGCTGGGCACTGAATTCTGGTCCTGCAAGAACAATAAATGTTCTTAACTGATGAGCCATCTCTCCAGCCTCCAAACTCTTGTGGAAAGGGAAAATGTGATAAGGATGAATTCAGAGGAGTCCATTGGAAGCAAGAGAAGAATTTAAAGAAAATAGAGATATTACAAAGAATTTTTAATAGGATCGATATTTGTATTATTGATTTTGGTAGTAAAGTCTCTCCTCTAGAAAGAAAAGGAAGGAAGGCGTCTAGGGTACTCAAAAGAATATAATTCAAATATTTAGTCAATGGCATGAAAAAAGTAAAATAGAAAAACTAGATCACTGCCCAGTTTTGCTTGAAAAAAAAAAAAAAACTGCTGAATTGGCTTCCTATGGAAATGTATTTGCTTTTTAGAATCTAATGAAACACCATAGAAGTTTTCAATACAAAGAACTGGAGTGGTAAAATGATAGAGGTTGGGCCTGTCGTGGGAATTTGTGAACTAAATCCAATAGTACAATTAGATAGTCCTTTAGAAATATTTTACTCTGATTTCTTAATTTAAAATTGTGTAATTTGTTCAAAAAAATAGAGTACTTTTCCTCCAGGTTTTATTTCTCGTGTTTAACTTTGCCTGACTTATTATGCTGTACACTGATAGGTATTTATTATGTGGCAGGAACTTTGTAAATTAAATTTGTGTAATCCTCATAGTAAACTGTGAGTACTATTATCCCTGTTTTATGGGCAAGCAAACTAAAACCCAGAGAAGTCAGTACAGCTTTTAGATCTTTCTGTTTAACTGAACTTTCATGCTTTCCTTTACGCTCTGCATCTTTATATAATTTTTAAATTCTATTTTTATTTTTGTGTATGAGTTTGTATTGGCATGTGAGGGTCAGAAGAAGGCTTCAGGGACTTGGGTCTCTCTTGTCTTGAGTTTGAGGTGGTGTCTTTTTTTGTTCCTGCTTCTCCAGATCTCTAGTCTAGCTGGTAAGATACTGGACTTCTGTCTCCACATCTGACTTTTTACAAGGTCTTAGCGGACTGAACTCATGTCACCAGGTTTTCACCAAAATCACTGTTACCCACAGAACCATCTCAGTGGCTCTGTGTCTTTTTACATGAAATAGTGTTAATTTGAACTTCTTTGAGTGGCTTCAAAAGTGATGATGGCACATGTAAACATTCTCCAGAAACATGCTTACACAAAATAAAGTCTCAAGTAGCTATTTGTTGCATGGTAATTGCTTAGCTTTTTTGCACTTCTAAAGGAAACTACTTTTTGCTGTAATTTGAACTTTTTCCAATCTAAAACTGCTGTATTTTATTTTTCTTATATAGGAGTCCCAGTTCACAACCAAGAAAGTCCATTACTTTTATCCCACCAAAACTAAATACAGGGAGAGGGTACCCTGGCGCAAATCAAAGTAGACTGGGCATGTCAAGAACTATGGCTTCTGTACCGGACATGAAGCCAGCAGAGAAACTGAATATTCCTGCCATTAAGACAGTACAGGTAACATTCTTTTTTTTTCTAAAACATCTTTGTTATATTTGCTTTTTAATTTTTGTGTACGTGGTGGGGGATGAGGGGACATGTACATCCTGGCATGAGTGTAGAAGTCTGAAGACAACCTGAGAGAGCTGTTTCTCTTCTTCCGCCTTGTGGGTTCTTGAGATCAAACTCAGATCACCAAGCTTAGCGGCAAGCATCTTTATTCCCTGAGCCACGGTGCTGGCCCCACACGTAACTTATTTTACAGTTCTGAGTTTTGTGGCTTTTTTAAAAAAAGATTTATTTATTTAACTTTTAAATTTTATTTACTTTTTGAAGATTTATTTACTTAAAATTTATTTTTTTGAAGATTTATTTATGTGTGTGGAATGATGTGCTGTGCACATGAGTACCTCCCCCAAAAGGTCTGCCATTCTCAGGAACTAGAGTTATAGGCTGTGTGAGCTGCCTGATGTGGGATCTGGGGACTACACTCTGCAGGAACAGTACTACATGCTCTTATTTCCACTGAGCCAGCTGTCCAGCTCTTGAGTTTATTTCTCAGTAACTACAATCTCCCTCCTCTTGGCAGATGTCAAGAGTTACAGCTTGATTGGACTGTTGTCTTTCTCTCAGACCCCAGTAAAACTGTCCTTGCATTTCAGTCTGTGCCAAGGTGAATGTGTGATGGACAGAGGACAGCTTGCCCCTTAAATAAATAAAACAATAACAACAACATCAAAAACCCCTGCTACGCTCCTCCCAATACTGGAAGCTGTTATTAGCCTGTGAATGCTGTGACTCAGCTAGTCCACATCTTCAAATGCCTGAGACTGTACTGGAAGATATTTCTATGCAAATGTGAGCCGCAAACCTGGAAGCAATTCATCATATCTACTAAAAGTAAAACTGATAAAATACTGCATAACAGCTGAGTGCATTACTTTATAACCATAGTAAAGGGAAAGGAATGAACAACTTTACATAGATACATGTGGGAAAATATAAAATGTTGCTGAATAACAACACAAAGGATGACTGTAAAATTTCAAAAATAAAGTTTCCTCAACCCACATGGGAAATACCAAAGGTTGACAAAAATCTGGAGAAATCAACTGTTTCATCTGCTCTGATGGAACCATGTGGGAGCTCTGCAGCAGTCTCTTTACCGTGAACATGCACATAATCTCTACCCAGAAATTCCAACAAAAATTCATAAAGGTCAGCATATCATATGCAATGATATTTATAGCAGCACCATTTGATGGTTTTTACTTATTGCATGTGTGTGTGCACATGTGGAGGTCAGAGCAAAAGTCGCAGGGGTCTTTCTTGTCTTCCACCATGAGGGTCCTCGGGGTCCACTCCAGAGCATCAGCATGACAAAGCACCTGTGCCCACCATGCTGTTTCATAGTCCAGCAGCACCATCTGAAAGCCAAAGCATCTGGGTGATGGTAGCTCAAGCCTTTAATCTCAGCACTTAGGAGGCAGAGGCAGGCAGAGCTCTTGGACATAGAGGCTGGCTTGGTCTACAGAGTGGGTTCCAGGATAGCCAGGGATATACAGAGAAAACCTATCTTGAAAAACAAAAAAGAAAAAAAAAACTAGAAAATTCATGAATGTCCATGGATAAAGAAAACATAATACAGACACACAGTGAAATAATATGTAACAGTGAAATGAATGTTCTATGGCTATTTTCAGTAATACAAATGAATCTTACTTGTATAATAGTGAACACAAGAAGCCAGTATCAAAGACTACATTTCGTATGGCTTTGTCTAAGTGAAGCTTGCAGGCTAAACTAATGTGATGTCAAGGTAATTATTACTTTGGATAGAAGATACTAGCTCGACTGCAAGAAACTTCTGGAGTGCTGATAAATGTCTGTTCCTAAATCTGATTGTTGAGTACAACAGTGCCCCTTGGTTAGAGAATTCACTAGGTTGTAAGCTTCATGTGTACTTGTGTGGGTTTGGGTGTGTATTCTATTGAAATTAAAAAACTAAACTATTAAAGATTCTTAACAAAGCTATGATTAGGAGGAAGGAAAATAATTGTGAATGCGAAGCAATTAATAACTATCAATGTGAGGAGAAAGGTTTTGATCCATATGGACCAAGGCCAAGAAGTAGCTTTGGAGGTAGGTGCTGGCTACCAGTGTTTTACTATTTTATTTCTTCACATTTTTGTATTTTTGTATAACTATAAAATTAAATTTTGTAATTGAAAGGAATAAAACTGAGACCAAATAAATAAGGAATTATTAGTAGAAGGCTATTAGAATTTTTATTTCAAGTATCTTTTATTTGACAATTTTAGTAAAGCAACAGGATTTACTTGTACACTTAAAATAATTAGCCTTCTAGAAGCTATACCAGTGACAAGCAAACTGAAAAAAAATCAGAAATAATCTCATTCACAATAGCTTCACAAAAATGCCTAAACATCAGAGACCCCAGATAGCCAAAGCAATCCTGAGCAAAATAACACTGCAGAAAATATGACCATACCCAATTTCAATTTATACTACAGAGCCCTAACATTATGGACAACATGGTACTAGCACAAGACAGACACACAGGTCACTGGAGTAGAATAGAGAACCAAAGGACAAGGTCACCTTTGTCGCCACCTAATTTTGATAACGATGGCAAAAGTATGCACTGGAGAAAAGATAGCCCCTTCAAAGAGCACTGGAGGAACTGAATGAATAGCTATGTGTGAAAGAATGAAACTGTAGGGCACGGTTGGTCCTTGCACAACTTGCTGGAACATTCTATTGCACCTTCGCTGCTTATGCTAATTAGGCATCGAGTAGTGACTTATCCGATGTGATCCCCGAATTTGCTAATGAGCCATTATTTTGGACCAATCACCAGCTATATGCTAATGAGGCATTACGTTGGGACCAATCACGCGGCCCGGCTTCCCTATATAAGCAGGCTGCATCTCAGGCTCGGGGTCTTCTTTCCACCATTCTCAACTGAGCTGTACTCCAATAAAGTGTGATCCGAGAAGAATCATGTGTGTGGTGACTGTCATTCTGCAGGACAGAAAGCGGCTCACCACATGAAACGAAATCATCTTGGACAAAACTCAACTCCAAATGGATTGATGAGTTCAACTTAAGACCTAAAACTCTGAAACTGTAGGGGAAAAGAGTAGGAAGTTTATCTCAAGATACAGGCATAAGTAAGGACATTCTGGATCGGGTTACAGGTATTTAAGAAATGAAGCCAATAATCAACAAATGGAATCTCATAATTTCCAGCAAAGGAAACTGTCAAGTGAGTGAAGAAGCAGCTATAATATGAAAGACAATCTTTGCCAAATATACATCCAACAGATGGTTAATATCCAGCATATGGAAAGAATTCACAAAACTAATCATCAAAAAAACAACCCAATCTAAAAATTAAGGGGTTGGTGTATGGAACTGAACAGAGACTTCTTTTAAGTTGGGACATTTGAATTATTGTTTCAGTCTCACTGCTTTCCACTGATGTGTTTAACTTGTTGGTCTCCTGTTTTAATTTGGTAAGCCATATACATCTACAAATTCATCCATTTCCTATTTTTCAGCTTAGGAGAGGATTATCATTTCAAGATAATGATGTTGTTTTGAAGTTCACTGGTGTCTATTGTAATTGTTCCCTTTTCATCTCTAATTTTGTTTTCTCTCTTTTGGTTAGTTTAGCTAAGAATTTGACAATTCTTGTTCATTATTTCAAACAATTAGTTCTCTCCCCTCCCCCTCCCTCCCTCCCTCCCTCTCTCTCTCTCTCTCTCTCTTTCTCTCTCTCTCTCTCTCTCTCCCTCTCTCTCTCTCTCTCTCTCTCTTTGAGAACACCTGTCAGTTGGTGAGAGTAGGGTATTAAAGTTACCTCCTACTATTGTACCAAGATTAATTTGTGGCTTTGCATCAACTGGTATTTGTTTTGTAAAATTGGGTGCCCCTGTCCTCAGGGAGTCTATGTTTAGAATTACAATGGCCTCCTGATGGCTTGTTCCTTAGTTGGTATATAGTGGCTGCCTTCATCCCCTCTCAGGAGTTTGGGTTTCAAGTCTATCAGAACAGCAACATCTGTTTCCATTTTCTTTCAATAACTTCTCCCATCCTACCACCCCAAGGTTGGTCTCTTTTGTAGTTAGGTGGGTTTCTTGGAGGCAGCAAATAGTTCCTGCTCTTTGATCCAGTTTGCTAGTCTGTGTCATCTGATTGGGGGAGTTGAAGCCATTAATAGTCACAGTTACTACTGAAAGATGTGCACTCTCCTGCCATTTGTTGATTTTGTAATGTTTATGCTGCCCCCATCTAACTGTTATTCTAACATGGTTTTATTTTTTTTCCTGTGGCCTTGTGGATGGATTTGTTTTTCTCTTCAGTTCAAAGGATTCCTTCATGTGTTATTATTATCATTGCTATTTGGTTTTTTGAGACAAGGTTTCTCTGTGTAGCCCTGGCTGTCCTGAAACTCACTCTGTAGACCAGGCTGGCCTTGAACTCTTAGAGCTCTACCTGCTTCTGCCTCCCGAGTTCTGGGAGTGAAGGCCTGCAGCACCACTGCCTGGGACTTCATGTATTCCTGTAGAACTGGCATGTGATCATAGATTCCTGTTATCATTGTATCTTTAATTATGGTAGTCTCTGTTGCAGTGGTTCTTAAACCTTCCTAATGCTGTGACCCTTTGATATAGTTCCCAATTTTGTGGTGACCCCCCACCATAAAGTTATTTCATTGCTACTTCATAACTGTAATTTTGTTGCTGTTATGAATTGTAATTCAAATATCTGATATGCAGAATATCTGATGTGTGATCTCTGTGAAATTGGTCATTTAACCCCTGAGGGGTCAAGACCCACAGGTTGAGAACCCTTGTCTTATTGAGCTTACTTCTATTTTAGAGTTTGTAATAAGTCTGTTTAGGCCCCATTTGGCCTTGAACTTTTAACTGAATGGCTTACTGTCATTCTGATGATTCTGATGTGAGACTGGGAGTTTCTCTTTTGCTGCTTTTAATATACTTTCTGTACCTGCCTTCCATTTCTGTGTACTTAGTGTTTTAATTATGATGAGGAAAGACTCTGTTCTGTTTTATCTGTTTGGTGACTTAGCCTACCCCCACACCCCCACACCCCGTATCTGTGTTGACATCTCCTTCTTGACTGAAATTATTTCTGTTGATCCTTTAAAAAGTGTTTCCTGTGGTTTTGGAACTAGGTTCTTCTTCTCTATGCCTGTCATCCATCCATTTGCTGTTTCTGACTGTCCCGTGTAGCTCAGAGTTCTCACTACTGTGTGTTGGCCCCTGTTTGATTCCTTGAGTTCCAGCTCCTTGCTTTCAGGCTCTTTTCTGTCATCTCCTGGCCCACTCTATTGGGGAGCCTTCCCACAGGCTTTTTATTTGACACAGGTTTTTCCTTTCCACAATTTCAGATGTTTTCCCCTCAGTATCTCCAGCTCCTTGTTGACATCCTATTTTTTCTTTCTTACTTTATTTTTATTTATTTATTTGCCTTGGTGTTTGCCTGGAACTGAAACTACAGAGAGTTGTTAGCTGCCATGTGGGTGCTGGGAATCGAACCCGGGTCCTCTGGAAGAGCAGAGGGTGCTCTTAACCGCTGAGCCATCTCTCCAGCCCCCGACATCCTATTTTTTCTTTTGTGGCACCTTTCTTATTTCACCTGTCCATCTATGCTCTCAGTCAGGAGCTTATTTTCTCACTTGAACATATATATTTTCGTTTAAGTTCGTTGGCTGGGATTCCACATCTTGTTAGATGCCATTAATATAGAATTCGTAATGTTTGGATGAGTTGTGTTATTGGTTACTTCATTGGGATTTATATATCTGGTGTTATTTAATTAGCCACACTTTTTTCAATTAAAGTATTTGCTATGTTCATGTGGAATTTGGATGTGATACAGTTGAGTGTGTCGTTCAACAAATCGTTCCTCAGTCCAGGAGCTGAGTGCTTGGTGTGATGCACTGCATTATTCTCTAACCAGAATAGTAACTGCAGGAGCAAGCAGAGCTGCTTGACTTCCACTGTGCAAATATCATCCCAGCCAGTTAGTCATTGGTGCCTTTGATTTCTGTAACCTTTGGGGGGTAAATAATCAAGAACAATATGGCATATACTCAGGATTAAGTGTTAATCAGACTTGGAAAAGGAAAATAGAAATGAGGCAGGTAAAGTAAGTAGGAGAGGAAGCTGAGAGACTGCTGTGGACCACTGATTTTAGACATTGTTAGGTTGCTGAGGGTTATAATTGAGAAGTAAATGGACAGATGATAGGATGAAAGAGGAGGGGAATATTCAGTGTTTTGAAGCATAAGATAAAGAATGTCTTGGAGTAAGCTGGATTAAAAACACATAAACAGTAATCCTAAAACATGAGCCATACACAAACAAAAGCAAAATCATCTGGAGACATATACGTAAGACTGGAAGTTAACTAATTAGAAAAGAGGAAATAAATATTAATAAAAAGAGTACCTGGTGGCAGAGTGAAGGAACAGTTTAGAGCTCACATCTTGACCCACAACCACAGGGAAGAGCAAGTACTGGGAATCATAAGAGCCTCCTCCAACAAGGTCACACCTCCTACAACAGGCCACACCTCCTCCAGCAAGGTCACACCTCCTACAACAGGCCACACCTCCTCCAGCAAGGTCACACCTCCTACAACAGGCCACACCTCCTCCAACAAGGTCACACCTCCTACAACAAGGTCACGCCTCCTCCAACAAGGTCATACCTCCTCCAAAAGGTCACACCTCCTACAACAAAGTCACACCTCCTCCAACAAGGCCACACCTCCTCCAACAAGGTCATACCTCCTTCTACAGGCCACACCTCCTACAACAAAGTCACACCTCCTCCAACAAGGCCACACCTCCTCCAACAAGGTCATACCTCCTTCTACAGGCCACACCTCCTACAACAAAGTCACACCTCCTACAACAAGGTCACGCCTCCTCCAACAAGGTCATACCTCCTACTACAGGCCACACCTCCTACAACAAAGTCACACCTCCTCCAACAAGGCCACACCTCCTCCAACAAGGTCATACCTCCTCCAACAAGGCCACACCTCCTCCAACAAAGTCACACCTCCTCCAACAAGGTCATACCTCCTACTACAGGCCACACCTCCTACAACAAGGTCACGCCTTCTACAACAAGGCCACATCTCCTACAACAAAGTCACACCTCCTCCAACAAGGCCACACCTCCTATAACAAGGCCACAGCTCCTACAACAAGGCCACACCTTCTACAACAAGGCCATATATTCAAATCCTTCCTAACATTTCTACCAAACTGGTAACCATGTATTGAACCTCAAGTCTGTGGAGACCATTCTCATTCAGATAGCCACAGTACCTATGGAGCGAACTGCTGGCACAGCTCTATGGAGAGGTTCTCAGGTCCCTCTGGCTTTAGCAGTCTCCTCTTGGTACTGTGCTGAAAATTGTTTTTTGAAGCCTATGCTTATAATATTTTATATATCAAAATATTAAAAATATGGATAAAGTATTTCCTATTTTTTGACTGCTATGTGTTTTATCATTAGAGTGTAGTGATATATTTTTTAAACTTTACTATAAAGAAGTATTCTGTAGCTAGGTGTAATAACACATGCCTTAAATCCTACCACACAGTGTGCAGAGATAGGTGGATCCCTGAATTCAAGGCCAGCCGAGTATATAAAAACAAGTTTCAGGACAGCCAGGCCTACACAGAGAAACTGTCTCAAAAAAACCCAAAATAATAAACAAACTAATTAAATAAGTAATTAATTAAAAAGTTTGCTGTCATGACAGCAGATTCTTTATGCATCTTGTCACTTGGATTTCATCAAGAGATTTACTACCCTATCCAGGCTTCTGTAAGTGTATGCTGCTCAGAGACAGAAATCAGCTAACATTTTCAGATCACATCTCTGTATTTGTTATTTGTGTATAGGTACATGAGTAAGATTTTTTTTTAATTTTGCCTAGTTAAACTCCAAGCATAAAATTCAAGTTTTTATGTTTATCATTTTCTAAGAACATTATGCTTAATATTTTTCTGCTATACATATTTCTATTTTCTAGGAGTTAGAAACCTTATCTTGTCTAGTTATTCACTTTAAATGACCATTTTCTACAGGTGTTTGACGCAAGAGGAGTTGATGTTACTCCCCGACCTCTCTACCATCCAGATCCACACAGTGGAACAGCAAAGCCAAGTAAACTCTTGACATCACAAGAAGGATCACTTGGATCAGATTTCATCTCTTCCTATAGCCTTTATCAGAATACAATCAACCCTAGTATGTTAGGACAGTTCACAAGGTAAAGTATACTGGCCTTAGTTCTTAGGATTTCATTTATATTGGTCTTCCAATTATATTTCTTCCATTCAGAGTATAGGTGTTTCCAGTTTTCTAACTGGATTTTTCAAACCTGGTCTTGTGTCTTTTATGTTTTAATTATATTCACGTTCAGAGCTTAACTGAAGATTTCTCACATATTCCAAAATGTTGTAAAAAATGAGTAGATTTTACTTAAGATTGCCTATGGAACCAAAAGAAAGGACTAATTTTCATACCAATTAGACATTTGCCCCAGTATCTTTGAGTTTTATTGCTGTCATTTAAAATACAGTGCAGTCACACACCCTGCACTCAATTTACACATGAAACATATAGAAGGCCAGGAGAGAAACAATAAAGTTGACCTCTTGGTAAACAATTTAAACCATAAATATGAGATATTACAGAGTAATGTTATCGTTTGCTTAAAATTTATTTTTAAATTCTCCTGTCCACTTCCTGATGTAAGTATATATGCCACATGAAAGTTTTTCCTGGGGAGATGTAATAAAAATATACTCATTCCAGAAAAGGAACCCATGACTGAACAAACCAATGATTGCACCAAAGTCCAGCATGGTGAGATGTGAGTTTTTACTGGCATTAGTAACAAGAGTCTGGGTGAAAGGTTGTTTATAGGAATAGGAATGACTCAGGAAAGCACAGGTTACACCCCTGAGCTCTCTAAACAACCTGTAGGCAGCTCCCCAGTCCCAGAGTCTCTTCCCTCCATAGTTCAGTGGCTCAGTCTCCTCCCCAGCAGTTGTTACTCCAAGTAAGCTGGGGAGAGACCTTTGAGACTCTTCCAAATTGCTGTTATTTTTTTTCTAGACATGACGTTTTATTTCCTCCTGAGTCTTATGAGTTTTTCCCCGTCTCTTCTAGTAGGGAAGGCTTCCATATGCACAGTGGCTATGCCTTAAGTTACCTTTGGAGATGAAAAAATGATGCACACTGTAGCTTGTTACCTTTCAATTTTGTAAAACTGAACTTTTGAGGTAAGTTGCAAAGAATTCTCAGAAAACATGGAGAAGCGAAGGGAAGAGGATTCTTGGCTGAGGCCCTAAACAAACTCCTAGGATAGAGGAAACACGCAAAAAATGATGAAAAGTGGTCATGAAAATGGAGCCTTGGAGGGAGCTAGATTTTTAGATATTCATTCAAAATATAGATTTGGAACACACTGATGGCCTCTGGGTATAGATTTGATATGTTATTCTAAAATGTTTTTACTTTTTAAAGAGCAGGAAATATCAACTGAAGATTTAAATGTTATTTTGATTTATGATGCCTATATGACTAGCATATCTGTTTTTTCTATCTTTTGATGTAGTCTAATTAACACTTTTAGTTTCTCATAAGGACATTGAACAAATGTATTAATAACTTTCAAAGGTCAGTCATGGGGAGCAGCACAGTGTCAAAATCGAGTGTGTCCACGACTGAGTCGATGACAGAGGACTTAGAAGAGCCAGCTTACAAGAGGGACAGACTGGCTAGTTTTGCAGGTAATAAAATCATGTTTTTAATCTTACAGTCTTAATGTATTTTCAGTGATTTAACTCCTCACACGGAAATTGTCATAGTTTGTAATGTTTGCAAAACCTAGATTATTTTGTCACAGTTTGTATACCATTTTAAGATTAATTTCTTAATTGTACCTGAAAGTAGCTACAGAGGAACCAAAGACCTATCTCAGGGGGGAACATTTGCCTACATGGAAGGCCCTGAGTTTAGTTAATAACAATACCTCCTCTTGTGTGTGTGTGTGTGTGTGTGTGTGTGTGTGTGTGTGTGTGTGAGAGAGAGAGAGAGAGAGAGAGAGAAGGGGGAGAGGGAGGGAGAGAGAGAAACTCTATTTTTCGTGTACATGTAGATACAAGTCAACACTTGGAAATCATTATCATTCTTTTTAAGTGTTTATGTTATGTGCATGGGTGTTTTCCTGTGTGTGTGTCTTTAGGATGCATGTGCAGTGCCTGCAGAAGCTAGGGAGGGCATAAGATCCTCAGAACTAGAGCCACAGACTACCATGGATTCTTCATGTCCATGCTAGGAACTGAGTGTCAGTTTCTCTGTAAGTGATAGTAATCATTGAGCATCTTTCCAGCACCTCAACCTTTTTTTCTTCCTGAGTTGCCAAATAAATAATGATAAGGGTCTATTTGTGAAATAATTAAGTGCTTCACTTTTAGCTTTGCATACTGTTCTTCAATAAAAGAAACTAGGGCCCCTTACAGAAATAGCTGGTTTCTGGTACCTAAACAAATCCCTGCCTCTCCCCCACCTTCCACTCCCAAAGTGACAGGGACACAGCAGCCATTAGTGTTCCTAAAGGCAGACAAGTTCACCAACAGAAAGTGTAGTGCTGGGTTATACTAACAATGTCCATGAGCCCATTCTTAGATATATGATAAAGGGTGGAGTAGATAGACTCCTATAGAGAAGAATTCTAAAACCTTATGTAGGTATTTTTCCTTCAGTGTGGAACTTTCCTATCTTTTTTTTCCAAAAAGTATTTATTTTTATTTGCATTGGTGTTTTGCCTGCATGTATGGCTGTGTGAGGATTGGAGTTACAGATTCTAGTGTCGCAAACAGTTGTTAGCTGCCATGTGGGTGCTGGGATTTGAACCTGGGTCTTCTTGTAGAGCAATCAGTGCTCTTAACCACTGAGCCATCTCTCAGCTTTCCTGTCTCTTAAATGTGGGCTTTGCATCATGATTTTCTTCCGATTATAGTGTATGAAAACAGAAACTAGTCTCAGCTAAGTGGTGGTGATGTCAGCAAGAAGTTCTGTTGATAGCCTTCATGAGCCATAAGATGAGACTTTACTCCTCTATTTCCTTTCAGAAATCTGTAACCTGTATCCTGTATCAGGCAATCCTAAATAGAAGCATGTTCTTCTACATGCATGACTAATACTCCTCAGTCTTCTAACACAGGAAACTGCCACAGTGTAGAGAAAACTAAGGGATGGGAGGATCAAATGTGGTGTTTTGGATGATATTTTGGAGTAAAGTAGCAGTTTTTAGATGACATTAAGAATAAAGCAGATTGAAATAAAAGCTGGGCTCTAGATGATAATGTGTCCATATGGGTTCTTTGGTTGCACAAGGTACAATGTAGGGATGTGTGCAGTGGGGACCACTGAGTGCACACTGTATACAAACTCTAATATTCCTACAAATTTTTTATACCTTTAATTAGTCCAAAATGAAAAAAATTATTCTAAACTATCTTAAACGTTTTCTCATGCCTTCTGGGTGTTCTGATGCATATATGTTTCAGAGCCAAAAGGAGGTTGATGCTCGGAAATGCTTGGCATTTTATTTGTATGATGGGGCAGCATGTTGGGCACAGACTGGCAATTGCTCAGCAGGGAAGTAAATGGGCAACAGGTGCTTTTACATGAAATCACAAAGTACCTGTGGTTAGCACATCTGCACTTGTGAGGAGAGAGAAGCTCTGTGTGAAACTCAATCTGATTGTAATTGCACTGGACTCATTGTAGCTAAACAACAGCCTAAGAAAGGCTTCATAGATTGTTCCTTACTGAGATCTCTTAATATGACCAGATAAAATATCCTTTTCCTTACCCATTTCTGAATTAATTGAAAAACACAAGGCAAGGGCAGGAACTATATATATTGGAAACAAAAATGCTACATTATGAGTAAAAGCGCTTTTGAAGTCCCCAAATTGACTGAGTCTCACCCATTCATTAAAGGCTATAGATTAATATGGTGTTTTTCCAGTCTCTCCGGAAGGGCTTCCTGTATGAAGAAGTAAAAGGGAGCCATGATTGCTAACACAGTTGGAGATCTCTTGAAGAACACCAGGGGTGGAAAAAGATGTACTTCTTCTAGTACTGAAAGCAAAAGGTGCATTAATAGGTTTCTAGGTAGAAATGCAAATGTATCATTATCCCCATCATTGTAAGAGTAGTCTGGAGCTTGAAACAGATTCTACAGAAACATAATGCTGCTTCTGGAATTGTTTCTTAATATGTATCAAATTCAGGTTACATTCAGAAGATGATAGACCTGCACAAAAGTTCAATTGCTGTTCTGTAGTTTTGTCTGGATAGTGTGTTCCTCTGCCATTAAGAAGGCTTTTTCCCCAGCTGTACTACATTTCTGATGATGTCAGATTCTATTCTGTATGTGTGCTTTACCTCATGCAAGGTTGTTTTTAGAACTCTGTTTGTACTGCAAAGCTACTTTACATATAGCCGAGTCATTAGCCAACATCTGATGGTCTAAAAAAGTAGTCAGAGGATCCAGAGCGTGTTCTTTTCAATCTTGAAATTCACTGTGTTACTGTGAAGCAGCAGACATCTTCCTCCTGCTGTTTTTCTTCATTGATGCTGCAGGAACTCTGAACCAAATGTACTTCAAAACTGCCCATGTGTATTTACATATTTAAGTCTTTATTTTAAAATGTATTGAAGATCAGTACTTTTAAAAAGAATCATTAAGAAGGACCAGCAATTAAACACTTTCTTTTTCCTGACCTTTATCTTATGTCATTGTAACTACAATTTAGACCATGTTCTGGGTACTCTTCATTTAGAATTGTAGCACATACATTTTTATAGTATTTTAAAAATACATTTACTAAAACACAGATGAAAATGTGTTACTATTATGTAACTGTTCTAGATTTTTTTTTTTTTAAAAGATACTTGGTGTTTTGTTTTGTTTTGTTTTTTAGATTTTTAGGTGGTTGTTTTTCTCAGGTCCTGAGCATTAAGAGGAGACTGTATCTTCATCTCTGGGAAATGTCATACTTTCACTTTATTGTCCTAAAGCAAGTTAAACTTCACCCATTATGGTGTTATGTATCCCCCCCTTTCTCCGTTTTGTTAAGAAAAACAGACTTAAACCTGGTATGATTCATGCCTGTAATGCCAGTACACTGGCAGTGGAGACAGAAGGGCTGCAGTCTGAGTCCAGCCTGGGCTACACAGTGAAGTCTTCTCTCAAAACCCCAAACCTATCAAATCCTGGCCCACATGCTGCATCAAGGGTGTTTCTTGCCTGTAATCCACTCCAAGCTTTCTCAGCTCTGAAATTCTATCCTTAGTAAAATTCTCCTAGGGTACTATTCTAAGCATTTTGTCCAATCTTTTTAAAATATTATTATTTATTTGTGTGAAAATTGAGACTGTATGACACCTCTAGCCAACCAGACCTGTTGGATAATCCTCTTTCTTATTGAAGATGATTTGAGGTGGACTGTACAAACAAACAAACTGATCAGTAAGGCTGCTCAGGCCTCAAAGGCATAGGTGCCTTTCACAGTACCCATGCTGCCTTATTCTTTCTCAGTAGCACCAACAGCTACTTCAAAATCCCTAGAAATAGAACAAAATAATTGTAACAGGAATTGCCCTTGGGGCTGTGAGCAGAAGTCTGAGACCAGGCCAGGAATGATACCTGTAGCAGCAAAGGAGACTGTTAGAGGGTTCTCCTGTTGCTTTCACAGAGGCTAAACCGACCAAACAGACCTCTGTTTAAAAACACTGCATGTGCGTCATCATTGTGTCTTAGTGACTAAGTAGTGAACCCTCTCTCTCTCTCTCTCTCTCTCTCTCTCTCTCTCTCTCTCTCTCTCTCTCTGTGTGTGTGTGTGTGTGTGTCTTAGTGATTAGGAAGTGGGCACACCAGCAGCTCCAGGATGATTTTACTGTGGTATATATTTTAGATGTTCGAGTTCTGAGGACCACACCTGAAACAGCTATAACCAAGGAGGATCTGGAGAAGAACATAGAGATCGTTCTCACAGAGACAAAAACATTGAGATTTTTTGACCTGCCAACAGTCATGTTCTCGGTAGAATCTGAAGAAGCGGAGAAAATAATGTATGTGTAGCTCAACCGTCTCTGTCACTTCTGTACAGCTCAGATGCTGAGTTAGAGATTCTTGTTCTTCTGAAGGGAGATTTCTAGAAGTGTGCCCTTGAAATTGCATATATACTCTGTGATCTTCTATTGCCATGTATATATCACATAACATTTTTCTATAGGAAAAGCTCTTACATTTAGCATAGCCTGTGTAATTATGTGAACTTGTGAAAAAGAAAGGGCAGTGGTGGTCGGCAGGTCCAAAGTTCCAGTCATCAGGACTGAGTGTTAGTGTCCTGTCAAAGCTTTATGACTGTAGTTAATACATGCTACAAAATAGCTAGAAGAGAGGATGTTTGGCTCACCACAAAAAATAAGTGTTTGGGCTAGAAGATATATTCCTTCCTGTGATCTAATAAAATCAGTATATGCAAATATCCAAACACTAGGGCCTAAGGGTAGAGTCCCAAGTGCCTGGGGTGGAGACAGGAGGATTGTAAGTATTTGCTGGCTGCTGGCCCAACTCCAGGGTCAGTGAGACTTTATCTCCAGAGATTAAAAGAGTGACAGACATCTGACATTCACCTCTGGCCTCCATGTCCAGTCACCCACATATATATTTAAATAGCTGTCACATGTACACCAAAATAAATTAATACAAAAATGACCTCCTCAGATTGAATTTCATAAAAATATACCACATCAATAAAAAGACAAGTCATCATTAAGGTATAAACAACAGATTCTAAATTCAGGCTCTGAGGATGTTAGATCTATGATATGATTGGATCCAGAATACAAAATAGTTGTGAAATGTTTCAGCAATTAAGGTAGTTAAAATATTTTCCTAAAGAAACTCTGAATGACACATTTGGATAAGAACTTTATGCAGTTGTCAAAAAGCAAACATTGTTTTAAATGTAATTGAGTAAAAATTAAATGGCTGAAAAAAATAGGTCTGAATAACTACACAAGATGAAATGCAAAAAGAAAATGGATTATAAAATAATGGACTAGTATGTCAGTGTTTCAGACATGCACAATTCAAGTCACAAAGGACTCTGCAGAGTTCAGGAGGCACTCTGAAGCAAGAACAAAATCAGCAGATATGTTCTCATTGCATTATGCTGATGCTTCAAAGATAAAGAGGGTTTTTTAAAGTTTATTTTTATTTGAGTGTGTGTGTGTGGTGTGTGCGTATGAGAGAGACAGAGAGAGAAAGAGAGAGAGAGAGTGAGCAAACACATTCTGCTATATGTATGTGTATACATGGGTGCTAGAAGAGGCCAGAAGAGTGTGTCACATTTCTTGGAGTCATGTGCACTTCTGGTTCAGAGCTTCCCAGCGTGGATCCTGGGTGCCAAACTTTGGGCACTCTGGAAAAAAACAGAAAATGCTATTAACCACCGAGCCATCTCCACACTCTAAAAGACATTTTCAGTAGAAGAAAATATAGGGAAAAATACAGACCCTTTAGAAAAACAGACACAATATTTAGGGAAAGATCATTTTATAATGAAAGGGGGTATAATAACTTTAAAATTCCAAGCTGTAATTACACTAAATTCTTTGGCTACACTGAAATGAAAAATTGTTAAATTTCAACTGAGGCATTCACATGCACACTGAGAAGTTAGAAAACACTTCCTAGGTTAATGGAATTAAAATGGGAATTTAAAAGTATGTATAACTAGGCAGTGATGGTACACACCTTTCGCCCCAGCACTGAGGAGGCAGAGGCAGGTAGATTTTTATGAGTTCAAGGCCAGCCTGGTCTACCCAGTGAGTTCCAGGATAGCCAGGGCTACACAGAGAGAAACCCTGTCTCAAATAAATAAATAAATAAATAAATACCCATAACTAACCAGTTATGAAATAGTATACACACAATACTGTAAAAGTAATACCTAGAAAAAATTGATAGCTTTAAATTTCCCTACTAAAGTTAATAAATTCTCTGAACAGAGTGATAGCACATTATTGGTGAACGTTGAAAGTAGTATGGACATTGAGATGTAGCGGGAAGTTTTCCTGTGTCCCAGTTAGCCCCCCATGGTCCTGAAGCTGATTATAAAATAATCACTCAGAAGCTTAATACTAATTATCAGCTGTTTGGTCTATGGCTCAGGCTATTACTAGTTAGCTCTTAGATCTTAAATTAATTCATTTCTATTAATCTATGTATTCACACATGGCCAGTGGCTTACTGGTACAATCACGTCTTCTTTCTTGAGCTGCTGGATCACATCTCCCAGGCTCTGTACTTCTCCTGTCTGCTTGGATTTCCAACCTATCTGTAAGCTCTCTTGCCATAGTCCAAAACAGCTTCTTTATTAACCGATGGTAGCAATGCATATTTATGGTGGACAGAAAGACTACCCCACAGCATTGGGAAGCACAGCATAAAACAGTCCTTTGGAGGAAATATAATGAAATATTTTCCTAAGGAGTGTCTAATGCTCTGTTCATATTTTGTTATACTCTATGATAATGAAAGCACTTGACAACATGTAATGTAGATGATGATGATGAATATTCATAATAATTTTTATTAATTAGCTACTTTCTGGTTTTTTTTTACAGAGAGAAAAATAAGAACTATGAAACTCTTTGTAGAAATAGACTAGGCAATGACTTGTATGTGGAAAGGATGATGCAAACGTTTAATGGAGCACCAAAGAATAAGGAGGTTCAGTGTGAAAAAGTCATAATGGAAGAGAAAGGTAATTTGTTTTATTCCTGTTGGTACATTGTTATATTTTAATATATGTTCCTGGAGTGTATCAGTTAACACATGTTAAACTATATAAATAAAAAATGGAAATTGATTTATCCAGATGTCAATACTAGTAGCTGTAATTTATAATGTTCAGAATTTGACAAGGTAACAGGAAATAATCATATTAAGTATTTGAGTAACATAATTGTTCAGACTTACTTTATTTACCCTAGCAGAACTCTGCATTCTTCAATTATTTATAAAAATTATAGTAAATGATTTTATGATATTGTCTGCTGCTGCCATGTACATTTTGTATATTCCACACAATCTTCCTATAGTAACTGGCTTAATGATCATTGTAACACTATAACTTAGCTTCTATTATTAGTCTCCATTTCATAGATGAGAAAACAGCCATAGGGGAGTAACCTAAGTTATTTAGAATCTGTGCTCTTAACACTACACGTACTACCTTTCCATGTTTACAGATTATCACTTCTGAGGACACTGCATAAACAAAAGCCCTGGGTGTGTGGGAAGAGGACAGACTAGGAGAAAGACCATACAGAATCTGATTGCAGTTATTACTGAACATAGCTGGGAGCTAGTTTCTTTCTAAAGATTAAAAATACAAACCTCGAATGAAAGAAAGTGTAGTTTTTGTTTTGAAGAGCATTCATGTGTCCTGTAGGTGGGAATATTTATTGCACACTCCTGATACTTCCCTTTATGTGAAAGGGGAAGAATAAATGCTCCACTAAATGCTCCTTTTAGTTTTCCCCTCATTCCTACCTCAAAGCGGAAGTGTGGCTTGCCTGAATGGCACATTTGGAAGTCCAAATGTGGGTATCCCTGGAAAGCCTGCTGTTTTGCCTTCCCTGGTAGTCTGGTAGCAGAAAGTATAAAATTCTTAGTAGCATAAGAACCTAGGTTCGGTTCACAGCATTACCTCAGTGATGTGTGGTCCTGCATGTCTATAATGCCCCAGTTCTCCTGAGGAGAAAACAGGAGGATTAAGAAGAGTTCAAGGTTATATTGGTTGTGTAGCAAGTTTAAGACCAGCCTGAGGTACATGAGAATGTGTAGAAAATAAAAAGTAAAATAATGTAAATGAGAATGAACATGATAGTTTGCAACAGAACATTTAGGAAAGAAGATGGGATAATAATTCTTAATGATGGATAATTACAAAAGATCCAGTATGAGGACTAGAAAGGAGAAAACACAACTAAATGGAGAACCGCGAGACAGTAAGCCTGCACATGTGGATGTAATGAGACTGTGAGAAAGGGTACAGAGAGAAGTTGAACAGCTCTCCCGAAACTTGCTAACTTAGTCTGACTTGACAAGAATAACTCCAGAAAGGACCCACACAAGGACACACATATAGTCAGTCATAAGACAAGGTGGGACTCTTGAAGCTAACAATAGAAAAATGATTTGTCAAACACATGGTCCAAGTTTTAACGCTCGGTTTTGCATTAGAAACCATTAAGGGTAGAGGTTAGTACAGTGATGTTCAATGTTCTGAAGCAGAGAAGCACAGTCAAAACAATACCAAGTCCTTCAGTAATGGAGAAACTAACACACTAGAATATGAAAGCTCAAGGAATTTACTGATGGTGGAATTGCTTTAAATGAGTGCTAAAAAGAGCCCTTTAGGGAGACACAGGAGGACAGTGGACAATAACCTGAAGCCATGTAAAAAAACTGAATAGCAATAAAAAGGACACATAGGCGAGTGCCCAAGCAGGCACCATGTTTCCAACTGCTTGTTTTTGCAGTAGAGTGTAGGAGAGATGCACAGGGACTGGAGAGGTGGTTCAGTAGTCAAGAGTACTGAATGCTCTTCTAGAGGTTTGGGGTTCCATTTCCAGCACCCACACAGTGGCTCACAACCATCTGCAACTCCAGTTCCAGGGGATCTCTTGGCTTCTTTTGGCCTCTGTAAGCACTACATGCAGATACTACACAAAGTTACACATAGACAAATACTCATGAAATAAAAATCAATACTAAAAAATGATAAAGCAATATTTAGGTTGCTAATGGGCTTACAATATGTAAAGAATATAATTTTAAAAAATAAATTAGTGGGACAAACTTGTAAGGAAAGTTTTAATATGCTATTGACAAAAGTTTATTAAATTAACAATAGCTTTAATTTTCAAATGTTGGTTGCAATTCTTAAAAGATGTACATACACACAAATACACACATACACACACTCACACACTCATTCACACACACACACACACACAGAGCAACAAAAAACACATTCTGAAAGTTAGAGAACAGAAACTAAGTATGGAATAAAAATGAGACACTTACCAAGAGATCAGTTTCACAGAGTAGTGACTGCAGAGCTGAGAAATAAGGCAGAACCAATACAGGTATCAAGATGTTTTTTAAAAACCAACAATTCCACATTAGTAATTTCCTTAAATATTAAATTAATTACACTATACAATTAAGAGATTGGCTGAATAGCTTAAAAGCAAGCAAGATGGTTCAAATACAAGGTTTCTGAAAGAGAATTTTCTGACTGGCTAAGTATGCATGAAGCTGGAAATCCTCTCTTAAAAGAAAATCAGGACAGCTACAGCAATCAGAAGAGGACTTAGGGAAATCGTCATAAGTACAAAGAACACTGTATTAATCAGTGGCTCAGTCCATAAAGAGAATATGACAGTTATGAATGTAAGATGAGAGGTCTAAATAAGCAGCAAGAATGGACACAGTTGCCAGGAGAACTGCTTTCACAATAATGGTTTAGCATGCCTCTTCAGCAATGGGCAGAATAGCAGGACAGACGGATGCATTTCTAGGTGCTAATAGTGAGATGGCTTAGGATCTCCTGAGGTGTCCTCATGAGATATTTCTTTGTTATTTTCCTGACAACGCTGTTAAAATTAATAGAAAAATATTTTTAGATTTTTCTAAGACCAGTTATGTACAAAGCTGTAATAATAGAATTTACTTTGAAATCCTTTGCTTTTTCTCTCTGTTTAGGCATAATGGCCACTGCCTGGGATTTGTATGATTCTTTCAACACTCCTGAAGCTTTGCTCTCATTAAAACAATCTTTAATTGGAAATAAAAGAAATTTACTTACTAAAGACCAGGACCAAAATCTGCAAGGAAAGTACCATGGGCAAAAGTTAGACCAAGTTCATTCCAGGGTTTGCAAGATGTCTTCACATAGCATTTTACATTTTTCTGCAGCAGTTATAAAGTTTTCCTATCCACCGAATATGAAAAGTACAGCTTTTCTCGGGGATTCTACTTGTACTTTCACAGTTTCCTGGATTCTAAGCATGAAATTACTTTTTTGGATGCCAGTCAGGAGTTTGTTGTTGTATGTTACCTGGGCTGGAACTTGCTGTGTGCACCACGCTGGGCTCTAATTCACAGAAATCTTCCTACCTCTGACTCCAAGTGCTGGGATTCAAGGCATTGACCACTCCATGCCTTGTTTTTTTGTTTTTCTTTAGTGTATTTCTGTTCTCTTTCTTTCTAAACTTTTTATCACATATACGTATATATGCATGTTTGTGTACATGAGTGTGAAAGTTTACGTGTGTGCACTACACCAGTGTGCATGGAGGTCAGAAGACAAACTTGGGTGTGGGTCCTCACCTTCCACCCTGTTGGAGACAGTCTTGTTAGTGTTAGCTACTGGCCACTCCCAGCTAGTTGCCTTTAAATTCTAATAGTTAGAAGATTACATCTTCTATTATTTGTTTTCTGGTTTTGCTTTATTTTTATTTAGTTTTTACTACTTTCTTGGTAGTTACTCCCCTTTTAGTTACTTTTTGTCATACATAATGTGTCTCTGTGTGTGTGTTCTTCAGTTTATCTTTGCATATCTTGTTCAGTTAGTTACTTGTCTGCATACTGCATTACATACACATAACTAACTGGAGTCCGCTGGTGTCTATGTGTTACCAGTTCATCTTCTATGTTTGACGGTTGGTTTTAGTTTTTAGAGGCAAGATTTTGTATGTACCCCAGCTTGCCAGCAACCTGTTAGATACTAGGCTGAACTTCAACTTGATGTTATCTGTCTGCCTTTGCCTCCTGAGCCCTGGGATTATAGGCATGAGCTATCATGGTTGCCTCTCCCTATTTTGTTTATAATGTTTCCCTTGTATATTTCATATAGATATCAAGGAAGACATTTAGATATTTAGAACTGCATAAGACAACATAATTCTTCAATCCTACATCTCTCAGAAGAAATTATATATAATTGCATTACACATTTTAATTTTTTGTGTATATATGTATTGTATATGCTCAGTTGTGCATGTAAATCCTCCTATATACATGTAGGGGTCAAAGGGCAACTGAGGTTGTCATTCTTAGATGCTATCCACTTTATTTTTTGAGAAAGAGTTTCCTATTGGCCTTAGACTCAACACTTTGGCTGGACTGTAAGCTGCAGGACGTCTCTTCCGAGTTAGGAGTGAGAAAGAACCATGATAGCTGCTGCTGCTGCTGCTGCTGCTGCTGCTGCTGTTGCTACCCCTGCTGCTATTTCCTTAGGCAAGGTCTCACTGTGTGACCCTGGCTGGACTAGAACTCACTATGTAGAGCAGGCTGGTCTGAGAGAGCCACCTGCCTGTCTCCTGGGTGCAGGGATTCAAGGAGTGCACCACCAGGCCCTGCCTATCCCCAGCTTTTCCGCATGGAGCTCAAGTTCTCACACTTGCACTTTGCTAACAGACTCTTCATCTTCTAACATTTAGCAGATTTTTTTTTTTTTTTTAACCACAGAATTCTGGGTGAATAGTTTTTTTTATCTAGCATGCAAGTAATATACGCAAATTCTTGTGGAATCTGTTTCTAATAAAAAAAGTGTGTTGATACTCAAATAATTTTTTCTATAAATACCTTTACCCCTTCACTGCTCTCAATATGTTTTTTATCTTCCTGTTTTTTTTTTTTTTTTTTTTTTTTTTTTTTTTTTTTTTTTTTTTTTTTTTTTTTTTTTTTTTTTTTTTTTTTTTTTTTTTTTTTTATCTTTTGTTTTCAGTAGTGTTGATATGGTAAGTCTTTGGTGCATATCTTTAGGTTTCCTGCTATAGCTCATTCAGTTTCTTCACTTTTTTTGGTTCTATGCTCAATTCTGTGTTTTCAGTTGTTGTTTTGAGACACTTTTTCCAGTGACAATTTCTCTTCTTCTGAGATGATAATCACCTGAATATCATAATCTCACAGGGCTCCAAGTCTCTATTCATTTTTTTTCCAGAGTCATTTTATTTTATGCTTTTTATTTATGTTTATTCTTCTTGGTTTAAAGCTTTTTATTTTTAAAATAATTTATTTATTCTTATTTTATGTACATTGGTGTTTTTCCTGCATTTATGTCTCGGGGAGGGGTGTCAGATCTTGGAATTACAGACAGTTGTTAGCTGCCATGTGGGTTCTGGGAATTGAACCCGGGTCCTCTTGTAGAGCAGTCAGTGCTCTTAAACACTGAGCCACCTCTCCAGCCCCTAAAAATTATTTTTATTTTGAACAATGTGTATGGATAGCAGTGAAGGCTGTGCCCAAGGACCCAGTGCAGGAGGAGACCAGAAGAGGACATCAGCTTTTCTCAACCTAGTACCACAGGCAGTTATGAGTTGCCAGATGTGGGAACTGGGAATTGAAAACAGTGGTATGCACTCTTAAACACTGAGCCTTCTCTACACTTGTTTTTAAGATTAGATTTTTTTTTTTTGCTTTATTAAATTAGATGGATGTGGTGGCACACACTTTTAATCACAGCACTCAGGGGCAGAGGCAGTCAGATCTGTGTGAGTTCAAGTCCAGGCCAATCTACATAATGAGTTTGAGAATAGCCAGGATTCCAAAACCAAAAACAAAAAAAACCAACCAAACACAAAAACAACAACAACAAAAAAAACCCCTCACACCAAAATAAAATAGGTTGATGGGTTGTTCATTATTCTTGCTTTGAGTTCACTTGATACATTTTTCTTTTTCCTTTCTATTTTGTTATTTGATTGAACTTTTAAATTTTGAGTATGTTTTTCAATTCTGTAACTTCTTTTTGTTTTCTGTTCCTTTGACAATACTTTCTATTTGTTCCAAGCATGTTTATAAAAAACATTATTATGTTGACCCATGTAAATTCTTTGTTAGATAATTCTACTGTCTTTCTCATCTTGATGTTTGTGTTCACTATTATCATCCTTTCGATTCATGTTGAAAGCTCCTTTGCTCTTGGTACAGGGAGTGACTTTCAGTTGAAATCTACATGTAAAGCTCCCATTTACTAGGTTTGACAGTCATTCATTAGCTAGGGAGTTAGTCTTTGTCACATAACTGCCATTTGGTTGTAGAAGCCCAGAGTGTTTAGATAGGAACTCTGCTTAACCCAGATGTCCTAGACTCACTTGCCTTCCTCAGCCTCCTGAGTGTTGGATGATACACATACATACACCAGACTCAGAAGAAGGCTGGGGATTCTGTGCGTGTGCGTGTGCATGTGCATGTGCGTGCGTGCGTGCGTGCGTGCGTGCGTGCGTGCGTGCGTGCGTGCGTGCGTGCGTGCGTGCGTGTGTGTGTGTGTGTGTGTGTGTGTGTGTGTGTGTGTGTGTTTAACCTGACTTCTGTTGCACCTGAGGGATGTGACTGCTAAACCGTACTGAGCACTCCAGCTTCCCCTTTCTGTGGCTAGAGAAAATAGGACTGCCTTATTATCTCCTCAACCACATACAACATCACTGACATCACAGAATAGAGACTGTTGTTACTGTTGCTAAATGGTCATTAAAATTCTGATTCCTGATTCTCAACTAAAGTGGAGAGAAGGGAAAATCTGTTTATGCCTAGTGTCTGAGAAATCCCAGGCTCCTCAGCTGTTCATGTCTGTCATTCTCATGTGTGGTAGAGGTCAATGTTCTGGGTCTCTAGTGAAGCTTCTCTGATACCACAGATAATGTCCAGGTCTCCTGGGGATGAAAGCCAGGCTGTCACTTAGCTTTTGTGTGTGTTCCCCACCACCACCACCACCACCACCACCACCACCACCACCACCACCACTCTATAGTTCTGCAGTACTGCTGTTACAGTTGACAGGCTGCCCTCTATCTTAGTCCCTCTGAACAGAGAGAACAGGCATCTTATAGGAATTTCTCTTTGTGTTCAGTGTGTGTTACCAAGTTGCTGTCTTTGTTTGTGGTATGTCTTGAATGTATGAATCACCACTGTGCCTTTCCTTGGGTTTCAAGGACCCTGAATAATCTTACCTCTCTTCTCCTTGTTTGCCTTCGGTATTTTTTTCTCTCCCTGTTTTTTTTTTTTTTTTTTTTTTAAGTTGGATTTAACATAAGGAATAAGGAGAAGTATATGGCATCTTCACACCTAGCATTTACTAGGTGTTATGGTTGGGAGCATAGTGGTGTCTGTAGAGTTCTATAAAAGAACAGAACTAGTGTACCAGTTACTTTTCTGTTGCTATGATAAAACACCATGACCAATTTGTACATATAAAAGAAAGCATTTAATTGAGCTTACAGTTTCAGAGGGCTAGAGTCTGATGGCAGAGCAAAGTCATTGTGGTAAGAACAGCTGAGAGGTCACATCTTGATCCACAAGCAGGGGCCAGAGAGAACACACTAATGATGCCACCATTCTTTTGAAACCTCAAAGCCCACCCCCACTGACATACCTCCTCCAGCAAGGCTGCAACTCACAATCCTTCCCAAACAGTTCCACCAACTGGAGATCAAGTATTCAAACATATGAAATCATGGGAACTGTTCTCACTCAAATCATCACAATGTAGATGTAAAGATGTAAAGATAGTAAATAGGGTTTACTAGATTGGTTTACAGGATACTCTCCATCAATAGTTGTCTTATACTGGAAAAACTGAGACTTCATCAGATTGCCTAGTCTTTGAGGCTGGATGTTCAAATAGTCCTAATCTAGTGCTGGACATCTGGAGGATTCCTGCTGATCTTTAGTTTACACTGGAGTCAAAACCAAGGTTAGTGCTAATGTTCTGAAGGAATGTCAGAGCCACAGGGTAGATGAGCATGTCAACAAGAATGACAGCAAGCAGGCAAAAAAAAAAAAAAAAAAAAAAAAAAGCAAAATTTCCTTCTTTTATGTCCTTTTATCTGGACTGCCACTAGACGGTGCCACTCATATTTAGGGTGGGTCTTCCTGCTTCAGATAATTTTAGAATCTCATAGGAGACTCAGTTTATGTTTTTGTTGACTCCAGATTCGGTCAATTTAACAAGATTAACTACCACAGTCCTCTAGGTTGATAAACATTTCCCCAAATCTGTGAATATACTATTTTGCAATGGAGGAAAGACATGATTGTAGATTTATCTTCAAATAGGAAGAGTATCCTTTATAATCCTGTCGCCCAATCTAGACATAGTACTAAAAGGGCCAGAACCTTGGTCAGCTGTCAGTTGCATGCAGGTGTAATGGCATAAGGTCTGAAAGGCACAATGTTGCTGTCCTTGAAGATTAAGTAGATCTTTAGGGTAATTCTTAATAAGGTAGAGGAGCCAGGAATACAAATTCTCTAGAGCCTCTGAAGAAGACTATGGTCTCATCAACTTGTTTTTAGTTCAGTGTTATCTTTAAGTGAGTTTTGGGGAAGATATTGGAGTTAGATAGTTAGAAAAGGGCCCCTGCTTCAGATTACTGCTTTTAAAAGAAAATGCATCTGAACTCTCATGCTTCACATTTCTGGTCATGTAATGCTTTCTATCTTGCAGTGGATGGCCCGAAGGCCCTCACCAATTGTAGCTTCTTGGCTTTGATCTTTCAAGCCTTTGGAACTATAGGAAATACAATTTTTTGTCTTTAGAAATTACTGAATATGTAGTGATTTTTTGGTGCATGTTCATGAGTACATATGTACATGTGCATGCATGTGTGTAGAAGTTAGAAGATAGCCTCTGGTATCATTCCTCTTCAAACACTGTTCACCTTGGTTTTTTGAGACGAAGTCTCTCACTAGGCCCTGGGGCTTAGCCATTAGGCTAGCCTATCTGGCTAGCTAGTCCCAGGAACCCATCTGTCTCTATCTCTCCAGTACCGAGAGTCCAGCTACTGCATCTCACTTTTTATATGGATCCTGGGATTGAACTCAGGCCTGCATGCTTGTATAGCAAGAACTTTATCAGCTGAGCCATCTCTTTAGTTCTTTGAACTGTAGTTTTGTGATAAAGTACCAGAAACATGTATGCATATTACCTCAAAATTAATATTGCCTGTCCTCTGAAAACCAATGTATTTTTGATGAGTAAGAGTTTCAGAATGAGTTAGATGTTTGCATTTAACTTTTTTGTGCATGAAGGAGTCAATAAAATGACTATTGAAGTTGTTGGAAATGGGAAAAAGACAGAAATTGTAAAATATAATTTAAAAATTCTTCAAAATGAATGAACTACTTCTACTTGGGTCTTTTGTAAGTGTGTTGTATTTATATTTACAGATAGTGAAACTAGTTCCCTAATGGATATAGAAACTGTAATTCTTGCTAAAGTTCATGAAGATGAAGAAAACCACTCAGAGGCAATATTAAAATCTGAGAAGCTTCACCAAGACTTATTTTTCATGGAAAGGGTTTTAATGGAAAATGTATTTCAGCCAAAGCTTGCAGCCTACCGTCAACTCCCTGTTTTAAAAGGTATCTTTAAAAAGTAATCATGCTTAGACAACTCAAATAGTTAAAAAAATTAATTGTACTATTACATCTTTCTGAATGTAATTTCTGCACTAGTTGTCATTATTAAAGAATGTGTTAACCACTTATTAATTACCTATCAAGCATATGAGTAGCACTAGAATCCAGACTAGGGAATCCACAGAAGGGTTGTCCCTCAAATTTAAAACTTCAAAAGCATCTTTGTTCTTAGTTTCTCCTTGTTCCTGCATCAAATTAGGCACTTGTTTTGATAGTTCTCAGTGTGTGGTCCTCCTTTGCATTGCCATTAGCTCTCAGGTCTAACTGTTTTAGCACTCCCTAATATTAACATCAGGGACATTCATCCCCCTCCCACTGATACAAATCCCCCATAGTATGTTCACAGAATATATTTTTAGGTATTTACAAATTTATTTTCAGTTTTCTGACTTTCTGGAACTGGAACTCAGGTCCTTGTACAGGTTCTGAACTATACATTCTGAAAGATTTTTGTTTTGTTTTGTTTTGTTTTGCTTTGTTTTTTTAGATTAGCTCAGCATTCTAGCACACAGATGAAGTGAAATTTATCAAAGTTATTTAGTGAGTCCTTTGATTTCAAGTTTAATTCTTTCGACTATCTTACCCTATCTTGCAGATTTATCCTAATTCCTTCATGGGCATTCAATGCAGTAAAGGTAAATGTTCAGGGCCTTTCCATTGCTTAGGGGTTAGCTCCATGTCTCAGTGTGTATGATTCCAGCCATCTATAGTCTGGCCAGAGACTGTCCTTGTATTGTTTGGAGGTGTTTTGGAATTCAGAGACCATTGAAATCTGTCTGGCCATCCATTCTTTTCCTTGTATTGTCTTTTCCTGTTGAAGACCCACTTTTCATGAACTTGTCTTGATTCTCAAATCGAAGTTAATCTCCCATGTGGATATATCAGCAATTAGATTACAAAATAGTATGTGTGGCAAATGGTTATAAGCTTTTTGCCTGGAGAAAGCTAGGATGATATTTTAGGGCTATGATCCTTTTTCATGTAAGGTTGCTATTCTAAAATTTGTGTCATGTATACTGTTCCATTCTGTATCTAAAGAGTTATATAGTTGCAGTTTAAAGTACTGTAAATATTGACATTGACAAAGCTAAACTTACTTTATTACTTGTTTACTAAGTAAAATAACAGGGCAAATATTTTAGTGGGTAAGATTTATAGAAGTATCATGTTTCTATTTAAATTGTGTTTTCACATATTTAGAAAAGTAAGAAAGTTACATAACTAGTACCCTGATCAACATAGAGAATATACCCATGAACCATAAATATTATTTCTTTCTGGTTGCTTGTAAACATGACCCTCTAGACAGCTGTTGACTTTATCTGTAACACAAGTTAACTTTCCCAGTTGTGGTACACTATGTAAATGCATTCACATGATAAATACTGTTTTTGAGCCAGTGAGATGACTCAGCAGCTAAAGATACTTGCCTTCTAACTTGAGTTTGATTTCCCAGAACACACAGGGTAGGGAAAATGGACTCTTGCATGTCATCTGGTTCCCATACACATGTCCATGCACACACATACATATACCTGCATGTGCACTTACACACAATGTACCTAGGTTTGATTAGATTCCCAACACCCACATTGCAGCCCACACTGTCTGTAATTCCAGTTCAACCGAATCTGATGTCCTTTTCTGGCTTCCAACAGCACTAAGCACACATGAGGTACCTACACATGTGTGCTGGCAAAACATCCTTAAACCTAAAAATAGAATAAATAAATCAAACTTAACAATAAAAACAAACAAAAGAGTTTAAAGTCTGCCTGGTCTACATAGCTAAGTCCTGTCTCAAAATCAGTAAAAGGTATAAAGAAGATCTCACCAAGGACGATATCCAGATGGGAAACAGTATCATTGGGGAATTGCAAATTAAAACAGCCGTGGGGTAGGTACAACAGCACGCCTGTTTGAATGGCCAGATCCCAAATGCCACCGAAGATGTGGGACAAGAGCTAATTTGTGACTAGTGGGAATGCTCCCTGGTATGTGAGTCTGAAAAACAGCTTGACAGATATAAAACTAAGCACAGTCTTACTGTCCAGTCTATCAACTGCATCTCGGTAAGCACTCAGGTGAACAGAAAATGTATACCCACACTTGACAGTTGTTATTGCTCTTTGGCTCTTTGGAGGGTCTACCATCTAGCTCCCAAATAAATCACAGGAATACTTATTTTTTCTTCTGAATGCCCAGCCTTGGCTTGTTTCTGGCCAGCTTTTCATAAATTATCCTGTCTACCTTTTGCCTCTGAGCTCTTCCCTTTTTCTATATATATTTTCTTTACTTCTTACTCCTGTGTCTGGCTCTGTGGCTGGGTGACTGGCCCTTCTTTTCTTGCTCCTTCACCTCTCTTCCCAGGTTTCTCCTCCTATTTATCCTTTCTGCCTGCCAGCTCACCTCACTATTGACTGTTCAGCTCTTTATTAGACCACTCAAGTGTTTCTAGACAGGTGAACTAGCACAGCTTCACAGAGTTAAACAAATGCAACATAAAAGAATGCAACAGCCTTGATCCCCTGCTCCGCTGCAGCAGCAACAGCCCAGAGCACTGCCTGCCCAGATCACAGCTGGGAGGATAGCAACAGGGGAACAGCTGGGTCCCCTTGGTCGCGGGCGCATGCACCCGAGGTAAGAAAGTTGACTTTGGCGGGGAAACATAGACTGCACAGAGAAGAACTGGTGTAGTAGCAGCAAGGAAGCAGAGGAGTTCCTAAAAGCACAGCTGAGAGGTCGGAGGTCAGAGGGTGACTTCCGCCCTGAACGTGGGCCTTGATCTGCTGCTCTGCTGCTGCATCTGCAGCCCAGGGCTCTGCCGGCCCAGATCACGTGATAAAAGCTGGGAGGATGGGGCGGGGGCGGGGGCGGGGGCGGGGGGGGGGGAGAAGAGGGAACAGCTGGGTCCCTTGGTCCTGGGTGCATGGCCCTGAGGTAAGAAACTCGACTTCAGCGGGGAGCACAGTCTGCACAGAGAGGGACTGGCATGGTAGTGGCAGGGAAGCAGAGGAGTTCCTGGGAGCACAGCAGGGAAATTTGAGGTCAGAAGGTGACTTCCATCACCCAAAACCGGGGCCCTGAGACTTGGCTTCTTGGCTTCAGGCAGAGCACAGCTCACTCAGTTCATGGCTTGTGTAATAGCAGTGGAGGAACAGCCAAGTCCCTGGGTGCACAGCTAAGAGGTGAGAGGTCAAGAGGTAATACTGCGACCTCAGGAGAACAGCCGACCCTCTGAGCACATAGCTAATTAAGAGCCCTCAGACCAACAACTCACTAGGAGCTGACCAAGAACTAACCAAGAGAGAATTGGGGAAACAATGGACAGACGACTCTGCAAAAATACATACAACAATACAAAGGTCAACAGGACACCACCAGAAGAAGCAAGTACCTCTATAGCTTCAAGACCTGGACATAACAACGAAGAGGGAATAGAAGAAAAGGACCTTAAAAATAGCTTTATGAAACTAATAGAAGCCTTAAGAGAGGATATAAAAAAACTCTCTTAAAGAAATAGAAGAAAATACAAACAGAAAATTAGAAGAGATGAACAAAGCCCCGAAAGAAAATAAAGAAAGCCAAGAAAAAGAAAACAAACAGGTGAAAGAAATTTGCCAAGACTTAAAAACTGAAATAGAAGCAATAAAGGAGACACAAACCAAGGCAAAACTAGAAATAGAAAACCTGAAAAAATGACCCAGAACTACAGATTCAAACATAACCAACAGAATCCAAGAGATGGAAGAGAGAATCTCTGGAGTGGAAGACTCAGTGTGGTAATAGATACATCAGTTAAAGAAAACACTAAAACCAAGAAAGTCATAACACAAAATGTCCAGGAAATTTGGGACAACATGAAAAGACCAAACCTGAGAATAATTGGAATAGAAGAAGGAGAAGAATACTAGCTCAAAGGCACAGAAAATATATTCAACAAAATCATAGAAGAAAACTTCCCTAACCTAAAGAAGGAAATGCCTATAAAAATACTGGAAGCCTACAGAACACCAAACAGACTAGACCCACAAAAAAACAGCTGCTCGCCATATAATAATCAAGCCTCTAAACCTACAGAATAGAGAAAAAATACCAAGAGCTGCAAAGGAAAAAGGTCAAATTGCCTATAAAGGGAAACCCATCAGAATAACACCAGACTATTCAATGGAAACAATGAAAGCAAGAAGGTCCTGGTCAGACATTATACAGACACTAAAAATGCATGGATGGCAACCTAGAATACTGTACCCAGCAAAACTATCTATCAACATAGATGGAGTAAACAAGATATTTCATGACATAACCAGATTTAAACAATACCTAACCACAAATCCCACCCTGCAAAAGGCCCTAGAGGGAAAACTCCCACCTAAGGAAAGCAGAAACACCCATGTATCCAGACAATTGATAAGCCCGCAGAAGAAACTCCCTCACCCTGAAAAAGAAAGGAAATGCAAGGCACTGTCAAAAATAACGGGAAATATTGATCATTGGTCATTAATATCCCTTAATATCAATGGACTCAATTCACCTATGAAAAGACACACCCAAACACAATGGATACAAAAAGAGAAACCATCTTTCTGCTGCTTATAGGAAACGCACCTCAACTTTAAAGACAGACACAAGTTCAGAGTAAAGGGTTGGGAAAAAACTTTCCAATCAAATGGCCCTAAGAAACAAGCTGGTGTAGCCATTCTGATATCTAACAAAATAGACTTTAAACTAAAATCAATAAAAAGAGACCAGGAAGGTCACTACTTATTCATTTCAGGAAAAATTCACTATCGCGGTAAAAACCCGCCCTGAGATATGTTTATAAACAGGGTTTATTTGGAGAAAATAGTTTACAAAACAGAGCCGGTTTTAGGAGAAGATGACAGGATGAGGTTGCAGCGCGCCGGAGCCTTTTTAAGGAAGATTCTTCATCCCCACGCCGTACGTCCGAACTCCCGGGCAGCTGGAGCGAACTGCGCACTCGGTCGGGGAACTCTCGTGAGAGAATGACGACTTCCTGTCCTGGTCCCCTCCCTCGAAGGTCTACTTTCGGAATCCTTTTCAGTTAACCACGCCCAGCTCGTCTCCATTCCTATGACGTGATTGTTCACATATACAGTTCCTGATTTCCCGCTACAATTCACCAAGATGAAATCTCAATCCTAAATATCTATGCCCCAAACACAAGGGCACTTATATATGTAAAAGAAACACTTCTAAAGCTTAAACCCCATATCAAACCTCACACACTAATAGTGGGAGACTTCAAAACCCCACTTTCATCCTTGGATAGGTCAACCAGACAGAAACTCAACAGAGAAATAAGGGATCTAGAAGAAGTTTTGACCCAGTGGACTTAGTACATATATACGGAACCATCCATCCAAACAAAAAGGATACATACATCAGCACCCGATGGAACTTTCTCTAAAATTGACCACATACTAGGGCATAAAACAAATATCTACAGGTACCAAAAAGTGTGTATAACACCTTGTACCATTTCAGATCACCAGGGTCTAAAGTTAGAGTTCAACAACATCAAAAACCACAGAAAGCCTACCAACTCATGGAAACTAAACATCACTCAACTGAACCACCTCTGGGTCAAGGAAGAAATTAAGAAAGAAATCAGAGACTTCCTAGAATTCAACGAAAATGAATCCACAACATACCCCAACTTATGGGATACAATGAAAGCTGTCTTAAGGGAAAAATTCATAGCACTAGATGCCTACATGAAAAGAATAGAGAAATTCCACACAAGAGAATTATCAGCACAGCTGAGGGCCCTAGAACAATTAGAAACAAACTCACCTAGAAGGAATAGACGGCAGGAAATAATCAAACATAGAGCTGAAATCAACACAATTAAAACAAAAAAATTCAATGAATCAGAGTTGGTTCTTTGAGAAAGTTAACAAGATAGATAAATCCTTATCTAAACTAACCAAAAAGCAGAGAGAGAGAGTATCCAAATCAACATAAACAGAAATGAAAAGGGGGACATAACAACAGACCCCCAGGAAATCCAGAGAATTATCAGGTCATACTTTGAAAATCTATACTCCACAAAAGTGGGCAACCTAGAAGAAATGGACAGTTTTCTGGACAGGTCCCATTTACCAAAATGAAATCAAGATCAGATTAAAGACCTAAATAGTCCTATAACACCAAAGGAAATTGAAGTTGTCATTAAAAGTCTCCCAAATAAAAAAAGCACAGGCCCAGATGGTTTCAATGCAGAGTTCTACCAGACATTCAAAGAAGAGCTAATACCAATACTCCCCAAACTTTTCCATTCAGTAGAAACCGAAGGAACATTGTCAAACTCTTTTTTATGAGGCCACAATAACCCTGGTACCCAAGCCACTCAAAGACCCAAAAAGAAAGAGAATTACAGACCAATTTCTCTCATGAACATTGATGCAAAAATTCTCAACAAAATTCTGGCAAACCATATACAACAACATATAAAAAATATCATCCTCCACGATCAAGTAGGCTTCATCTCAGGAATGCAGGGATGGTTCAACATAAGGAAATCTGTAAAATGTCATCCATCATATAAACAAATTGAAGGATAAAAATCACATGATCACTTCATTAGATGCTGAAAAAGCCTTTGACAAAATCCAACATGCCTTCATGATAAAAGTCCTGGAGAGAGCAGTTATACAGGGAAAATACCTAAATATAATAAAGGTGATTTACAAAAAGCTGATGGCCAACATCAAACTAAATGGATAAAATCTCAAAGCAATCCCACTAAAATCAGGAGCTAGACTAGGCTATCTCCTCTCCCCTTATCTATTCAGCATAGTTCTTGAAGTTTTAGCTAAAGCAATAAGAGAACAAAAGGAGATTAAGGGGATACAAATTGGAAAGGAAGAGGTCAAATTATCTCTATTTGCAGATGATATGATTGTATACATAAGTGACCCACAAAATTCTACCAGGGAACTTCTACAGCTGATAAACACCTTCAGCAATGTAGCAGGATACAAGATTAACTCAAAGAAGTCAGTAGCCCTCCTATACACAAGATAAAAGGGATGAAAAAGAAATAAGGGAAACATCACCCTTTATAATACCTGCAAATAGCATTAAATAACTTGGAGTAACTATAACCAAAGAAGTAACAGATCTATTTGACAAAAACTTTAAGTTACTGAAGAAAGAAATTGAAGAGGATATCAGAAAATGGAAAGCTCTCCCATGTTCCTGGAATTGGTAGGATCAACATAGTAAAAATGGCAATTCTACCAAAGGCAATCTACAGATTCAATGCACTGCCCATCAAAATCCCAACACAATATTTTTTGGACCTTGAAAGAACAATACTCAATTACATTTGGAATAACAGAAAGCCAGGATTGCCAAAACAATTTTGCTCAACAAAAGAACCTCAGGAGACATCACCATCCCTGACTTCAAATTATACTATGGAGCCACAGTAATAAAAACAACCTGGTACTGACATAAAAACAGACTTGTGGATCAACGGAATTGAATTGAAGATCTCAACATTAACCCAAAAACCTATGAATACCTGATATTTGACAAAGAGGCTCAAAATACTCAGTGGAAAAAAAATAGTATTTTTAACAAATGATGTTGGCATAGCTGGATGGTTGTGTGTAGAAAACTGCAAATAGATCAAGCCTATCACCCTGGACAAAACTCAAATCCAAGTGGCTCAAAGACCTCAACATAAACCCAGCCACACTGAACCTGATAGAAAATAAAGTGGGAAATACCTGCCAATGAATTGGCATAGGTGACCACTTCCTAAATATAACACTAGTAGCACAGACACTAAGAACAACAATCAATAAATGGGACCTCCTGAAACTGAGAAGCTTCTGTAAGGCCAAGGACACAGTCAATAAGGCAAGTTGACAGCCTACAGAATGGGAAAAGATTTTCACCAACCCTACAAGTGACAGAGGATTGATCTCTAAAATATATAGGGAACTCAAAACACTGGAGTCCAAAACCCTTAGAAGCCCAGTTAAAAAATGGGATTCAGAATTAAAAAGAGACTTCTCAGCAGAAGAATTACAAATGGCTGAAAGGCACATGAAAAAGCGCTCAACATCTTTAGCCATCAGAAAAATACAAATTAAAACAACTTTGAGATACTACTTTACACCTGCCAGAATGGCCAAGATTAAAAACACAGATGACAGCCTATGCTGGCAAGGATATGGAGCAATGGGAACATTCCTCCATTGTTGGTGGGAGTGTAAACTGTACTTTGAAATTTAGTATAGCAGTTTCTCAGAAAACTGGGAATCAATCTCTCCAAGGACCCAGCAATACCACTCTTAAGCATATACCCTAAAAATGCACATTCACACCCCAAAAGCATTAGCTCAACTATGTTCATAGCGGCATTATTTGTAATGGCAAGACCCTGGATACAACCTAGATGGCCCTCAACTGAGGAATGGATTATCAAGCTGTGGTACAGCTACACAATGGAGTACTACTCAGCAGTAAGAAAAAGTGATACTCTAAAATTTGCAGGCAAATGGATGGATATGGAGAATATCATCCTGAGCAAGGTATCACAATCCCAGAAAGAGAAGCAGGGGATGTACTCTCTCATTAGTGGACTTTAAAAATATATATATATATATATATATATAAAGAGAGAGATGTCATTGTACAGAAGACCTCAAGGCTAGAACATAGCTAAGTGTCACAGTGCCTCACTTCTGCATTGATGGCTTCTGGCAGAGGAGTGGGTAAGGAAAGACTTGTTTTCTTTAAGGGTTTGGGCACAGGGAGATTAATTATGCTCCAGTAAGCAAATGAACAGCATGAATGGGTGGTTTTGTAAATGAGGAGATCATAAGAGTAGGCATGATACTGAGAAGTCTGTTATCTGAGTTTGATGTGGTTCATGATGTAAAAACACCAAATAACAAATATATATATATATATATATATATAAGAATGTAACATATCTTTGCATAATTAAAACATATGTTCCACAGCATGAAATGAATGTAACACATCTTAAATTAATATTCCACAACAGACATTCATCAAAAAGCTCTCTACACAGTGTTTATGGGAACCTTTTTTATAATTTTCATTATTAAGTAAATAGGTAGACTAAGGTACAGACATTGTTCTGGGCTAAGTCATCAAGTTCTTGGTAGACATGTAGGACCAAACACCACATGCATGTCACTTTGTAAACAGACCCAATCTGAAAGTGACACAAGCCTGATTTCAACCTTAGACACCCTCAGAAAGGCAAAACCATGCCGAGGGTGAGGAGAAGAGTGATTGCCGGGGTGACGGTACATGGAGGGATTAAAATCCCTGAGCATAGGTTTTCAGGACAGTGAGATTGCTGTGACCAGTGCTGGAATGGGTAACACAGGTGAGTCACATTTACAGGGGCGTGAATTCTCATGTAAACTTTGGATGATAATGCCAGCAAACCAAAGGCAACAGTGCATTCCTCATGGGATATGGGTTAGTACCACTGCCAAGTGCTTTAAATAAGCAGGCAGATTGGTTCCCAGTGCATTTCTCATTCAGCTCATATATCTGCCTTATGTTGAAAGAAAATGGATCTTGGAGAAGAACAATGAATTATATAAACAATTATAAAGATACTATAATAATTGTTGTAGATTATTATAAAGGTGGTGATTTTAATTTCAATGCTGTTTGGGTTATAGCTTCATAACAAGATTAGTTATTTTTCTTGTTGCCATGACAAAATACCTGACTTAAGTGACTTAAGAAAGAAAGGATTTTAATTTAAATTTTTATCCATTTATTTGTGTGTGTAGAGTCATGGTTTAAGAGGATGCTGTCCACCATGGCCTGAGAAACATAGCCAAGTTTACAGCAGCAGTAGCCCACAGCTGGTCCTCCAGACATAGGAAGAAGCAGAGGCAAATGTTGTTCTCATTTCCCTTTGTTCTTTCTGGAACCTAGCCCATGGCATGTTGCCTCCCACATTCAAGATGAGCCTGAGTTAACTATCCCTAGAAATGTCCGTGTAGATGGACCAGCAGCTGTCTCCTAAATGATTCTAATCTTTAGGCAAGATGTTGATGAAAGTTAACCGTTGTGGTAATTATTCTTGTTTGTCAACTTGACCACATGTGAAATTAACTAAAATCCAGGCACCTGCGAAGGATTTTTCTTAACTACATCATTTAAAAGTGGGAAGACCCAGTTTTAATTCAAATCTTCTGAGGTTGGAGGATTCACCTATAATCTGGGCCACACTGTCTGCTGACAGCTTATATAAAGGACATGGAAGATGGAGGCTTCCTCTTTGTTTGCCTGTGTGCCCTAACTCTCACTGCCAAATCTATTTGTTCACTGGCATAAGAACCTACTTCTTTGGGACTGGAAAATACTGAAACAATTGAGACATCCAGCCTTATGGACTGAACAACTACTGGATTTGGGGACTTTCTGTTGGTGTTGGATTACCTGGACCACAGCCTATAAGTCACTCCAAGAAGCCCTCTAGAGAACCCTGACTAATACAGCCATCCTCAAAACATGAGCAATTAAAAGCATATAGCTGTCAATAAGACAAATACTTGTGTGCCTCTCCCTCCCCATATCCGTTGGGCTTAAGAAACAAGCAAACCATCCACATTTATTTTCAGTGGTTGTACAGCCCTACAGTCACAATTTAGGGCCCTTCAAAAAGACATTATTGATCTATTTCATGGATGTTGATTGGACCCTATAAGCAAGATGTAAATAATTTGTAAGATACTTTTATATCAGAAGATAAAAATTAAATGTGTAAGAAAAAAACCCAGAAGATTCCTGCCTCAGTTAAAGATGTTTATTCTCTCTCTCTCTCTTTCTCTCTCTCTCTCTCTCTCTCTCTCTCTCTCTCTCTCTCTCACACACACACACACACACACACACACACACACACACACACACAGAGAGAGAGAGAGAGAGAGAGAGAGAGAGAGAGAGAGAGAGAGAGAGAGAGAGAGAGAGAGAGAGAGAGAGAGAGAGAGAGAGAAAGCTAAACAAAGCAGTCCAGTGGAAAAGCTGATATGTATGAGGTTCCCAATGGGACACTATTAAAAAGTTTGAGTTCACCCAGAACCTTGGAGAGCCTGTCTGGGCAAAGTGCTTTTTACATGCTCTGGAATGTACACAGATTTCACAAAGGTCTGAGAAGCCAATACCTCTGGTTAAATGTATGGGGAGTGAGGACTTGAGTAGAGTTGTGATCTAGTTATCTGGGTATCATGGAAATGTCCAGCATAGCAGACACCAGAATCAACACTGGGAGATGTAACAGCCTTGGGGATTTGAAGGAAATTGCCTCAACTTTAGCCGATTGCTTTTTAGCTGAGCTAAGCAATGTCTCACTGCCATATACAGTAGAGAGTACGGACTGTGACATTAGATTTGGACATTCTCTGAACAGTTCAAGAACAGCAATGTGTGAGTAAGGGATTTCCTTACTTTTTTTTTTTTTGTTACCTGAACAGTTTTAAGGAGCAATGTTGTCCAAACTTATTTCAAGCAGCAATTTCCATATATCTTCTTAGGGAAGATCTTGTATGTGGTTTTTAAATAAACTTACTTATTTTTATATACTTGTATGTGTCTGTGTGTGTGTGTGTGTGTGTGTGTGTGTGTGTGTGTGTGTGTGTGTGTGAGAGAGAGAGAGAGAGAGAGAGAGAGAGAGAGAGAGAGAGAGAGAGAGAGGTACAGTACATACATAGGAGTGTGTGGTTATCTATGTCATGCACATGTATAGAGGCCAAAACAACAGGACATCTGGTGTCTCTCTCTTGCTTTATGCCTTATTGCCTTGAGCCTGAACCAGAAGCTCCTCTGTTTGGGGCTAGGCTGCCGAGCCAGTGAGCTTTTAGGATCTTCTTGTCTCTGCCCTTAACTAGGTTATACTAGGGTTGTGAGTATGTGTAGCCATATTCAGCTTTTTTCTTGTGTTCTGGAGATTTATACTCAGGTTCTCCTGCACTCATACCCACACAGCCATACCCTCGAGCTATATACTTTCTAAGGTAAAGTTATTGGCCCCTTACCAATAAAAACAGGCATGGAGCTTGTCTTTCATTTTCAAGGAAGCAGCATTTAGCTGTGCTACTCTGAGCCATTCTCTGAGTGATCAGGAAGTCTGTTATCAGAAGGCTTCAGGAGGTCTGGGTTACCATCCAGGTACCCCGTCCTTCTGGCTATGTATGCCAGTAGATGTAGTAGTGTTGCGTCAGTGACAGATGGAGATGCTATTTAGATTTTTTTGCCAGGGCCTGCCCTGTAGTCATAAAGAGTAGTGAGATCTCTATTTGATTTAACGTTAGAACCTGAACCCGAAGAGCCTGAAGAAGTTTTGGAAGAAGAAGAACTTGAGGAATCAGAGGAGGAGATTAAGAAGGAGGAGGAGGAAGAAACGGAGACAGAACTAGAACTAGAGATAACCACAGAGCAGTCAACAATACCAGCGAATCTGGAACGGCTCTGGTCGTTTACCTGTGACTTAACTAAAGGCCTTAATGTGAGCAGCCTTGCCTGGAACAAAGCAAATCCAGTAAGTCACCAAATGCTCTAACAATTCCATCCCACTGCTTAAAGGACAATTCTTTTGTAAGTTTTTATTTATTATTTTGTATGTGTGTGTGTGTGTATACAGGTTTGCTGGCCAGTGAATTTCTAGATTATTCTCCTGTCTCCACCTCTGAAATTACAAATATGTGCCCTTGCATCTATCTTTTGGGGGGTTCTGGACCCTGAAGGTCATCAGGCATGTACAGCAAATGCTTCTCACCAAGCCATCTTGCTGGCCCTCACTTTCATTATAAATGAAAAGGTTTTGTTTGTTTCTTTGTTTTTATTCAGACATGGGCTAAGTATTTTTATTTTATTAACATTTTTTATTTATTTTATACATAAACCACAGTTTCCCATCCCTCCTCTCCTCTGGTTCCCTCCCTGAGTCTCCCATCTACCCCCTTCCCCATTCACTCTGCTCCATCTCCATCCAGAAATAGGCAGGTCTCCCCGTAGCATATCAAGTTGAGCTAAGGGTGAGCTTCTTTCCCTGCATCAAGACTGGGTGATGTAATCCAGCATGGTGAACAGGTCGCCAAAAGCCAATTTAGTGCCCAGAACAGATCCTGATCTCACTAGTAGAGCCCTACAAACAGACCAAGCTACACAACTGTCACACACATACAGAGTGCTAAGGTCTGTCCCATGCAGGCTCCCTAACTGATGGTCCAGAGTCCATGTGCTCCCAAGAGCTCAGATCAGCTCAGATCACCATGACCTTGTCCTGGCTCATATAATCCCTCTTCCCTTCTTCAGGAGGACTCCTAGAGTGAGGTTATGCATCTCTGCATCTGCTTTCATTAGTTATTGGATAACAGTCTCTGATGACAATTAGGGTAGTCACCTTCTAGCACCCTCTCCACTATTGCTAGGAGTCTTAGCTGGGGTCATCCTTGTGTTTCCCTGAGAGTTGCCTGGGCACCAAGTTTCCAGAAATGCTCCATCAACACATCTCTTTCATTACTCTCCTCCTCCATTCTGCCCCAACTCACCTCCCATGCCCAGCCCACCCAACCTGCTCCCTCAAGTTCCCCTCTCTCACTCCTGTACGCAGTTTATCCAGGAGATCTCTTCTATTTCTCCTTCCCAGGGAAATCCATGTATCCTCTTTGGGCACTCCTTGTTATCTAGCCTTTCTGGGGCTGTGGATTGTGGGTTACTTATGAGTGAGGACATGCCATGTTTGTATTTCGGGGTCTGGGTTACATCACTCAGGACGATTTTTTTTTCTAGTTCTGTTCATTTATCTGCAAATTTCATGAGGCCATTGTTATTTACAGCTGAATAATAACCTATTGTGTAAATGTACCACATTTTCTTTATCCATTCTTTAGTTGAGGGGTATCTAGCTTATTTCCAGGTTCTGGCTATTATGAATAATGTTGCTATAAATATAGCTGAGCAAGTGTCCTTATGGTTTGGTTTAGGTGGATACCCAAGATTGATGTAGATGAGTCTTAAGACAAATTAATTCACATTTTTTTCTGAGAAACTGTCATATTGTTTTCCAACATGGCTATACAAGTTTTCACTCCCAACTGCAATGGAGGAGTGTTTGCTTTGCTCCACATCCTCTATAACATAAGCTGTCATTAGTGTTTTTTATCTTAGCCTCTTCTGAAAGGTGTAAGATGGTATCTCAGAGTCAGAGTCATTTTGATGTACATTTCCCTAATGACTAAGAATATTGAACAATTCTTTAAGTGTATTTTTGCTAGGCCATTTGAGATTCTTTTGTTGAGAATTCTCTTTTTAGATATGTACCCCTATTTTTAATTGGATGATTTGGTATTTTGATATCTAGTCTCTTGTGTTCTTTATATATTTTGGAGATCAGCCCTCTGTCTGATGTGGGATTGGTGAAGATCTTTTTCCATTCTGAAGGTTGCTGTTTTGTCTTCTTGACAGTGTCCTTTGCCTTACAGGAGCTTTTCAGTTTCAGGAGGTTATTTATTGTTGATCTCAATGTCTATGCTATTGGTGTTACATTCAGCAAGTAGTCTCCTGTATTAATGCATTCAGGGCTATTTTTCACTTTCTCTTTTATCAGGTTCAGTGTAACTGTATTTATGTTGAGGTCTTTGATCTACTTGGACTTGAATTTTATGAATTGTGATAGATATGTATCTATTTACATTCTTCTACATGTCAACATCCAGTTATGACAGCATCATTTGTTGAAGATGCCTTTTTTCCATTGTATAATTCTGGCTTCTTTGTTAAATATTAGGTGTTCATAGGTGTATGAATTTATGTTAGGGTCTTTAACTCAATTCCATTGATCCATGCATTTGTTTTTATACCATTACCAAGCTATTTTTATTACTATGGTTCTATAGTAAAGCTTGAAGTCAGGATGGTGATACCTCTGGAAGTTCCTTTATTATACAGGATTGTTTTTAGTTCTCCTGGGTTTTCTGGTTTTTTTTCCATATGAAATTGAATACTGTTCTTTTGAGGTCTGTGAAGAATTTTGTTGTGAGTTTGATGGAGATTGCATTGAATCTGTATGGTTCATACAATTCATTCAATGGTTCATTGAATCTGTTTTGGTAAGATTGCCATTTTTACTATGCTGATCCTGCCTATCTGTGAACATGGGAGATCTTTCCATTTTCTGATATCTTCTTCATTTCAAAGACTTAAAGTTTTTGTTGTACAGGTATTTTATTTGTTTGATTAGAGTTATCCCAAGATATTTTATATTATTTGTGGTTATTAGATAGAGGGCTGTTTTTCTCATTTCTTTCTTAGCCCATTTATCATTTGTATATAGGAGGGCAAATGATTTCTTTTAGTTAATCTTTTATCCTCCCACATTACTGAATGTGTTTATCAGCCTTAGGCAGTCCCTGGTAGAATTTTTGGGGTCACTTATCATATCATCCACAAATAGTGGGAGTTTGATTTCTTCCTTTCCAATCTGTATCTCCTCAATCTCCTTTTGTTGTTCTATTGCTCTAGCTAGAACTATGGGTACTATGTTGAATAGTTAGACGAGAGTGGACAGCCTTTCTTGTTCCTCATTTTTAGTGGAATTGATTTCACTTTCTCTCCATTTAATATGATGTTGGCCTTCTCTATATTGCTTTTATTATATTTAGGTATGTTTCTTGTATCCCTCTAAGACATTTATCATAAAGAGGTATTGGATTTTGTCAAAGGTGTTTTCAGCATCTAATAAGATGATTATGGGTTTTTTCTTTTAGTTCATTTATATGGTGAATTATATTAACAGATTTTCTTATGTTGAAATATCCCTGTATCTCTGAGATGAAGCCTGTTTGATCATAGTGGATGATTTTCTTTGAGTCATAACATCTGTTAGTTTTCTTATTTCTCTATTAAGTTTCTGTCTGAAAGGCCTGTCCATTGGTGTGAGTGAGGTATTGAAGTCTCCCACTATTAATGTTTGGGGTTTGATGTGTGATTTAAGCTTTAGTAAATGTTTCTTTTACAAATATTGTTCTTATATTTGGGTCATAAATGTTTAGAATTGAGACTGCCTCTTGATGCATTTTTCCTGTGATGAATATGAAATGTCCTTCTCCATCTCTTTTGATTAATTTTAGTTTCAAGTCTATTTTGTTGTATATTAAAATAGCTATACCAGCTTGCTTCTTAGGTTTATTTGATTTGAAAAATCTTTTCCTGACCCTTTAATATAATGCCTGTCTTTAAAGTTGAGGTATGTTTCTTGTATGCAGCAGAAGGATGGATACTGTTTTTGTATCCATTCTATTAGCCTGTGTCTTTTATAGGCAGATTGAATCCTTTAATATTAAGGGATATTAATGACTAGTGATTTTTAATTCCTGGGTTTTTTTTTAGCTTTGATGGTGGTGATGGTAATGGTGGTGGTGGTAGTGTGTGGAGCCACAGTCTATTTGGCTCCTCAATAAAAACTCATGTGTTCTAGTTGGGTGATACTTCCTTGTCTTATTTTTTTCAATCATTAGAATTCTATTTAAATTAACATTATTATTATCAATTAGATAGTACAGTTTAGGAACAAATCATCTTTATAATAGTCCAAAAATTCCCAGAAGAACAGGATGTTGCCATGAGATAAACAGGCAGTAGGCATCTCTCCACATACCAGAAGAAGATGGCAGCAGCAAAAATGTAAAGGCACAGCAAAGACAAAAGGAACTGGTGCCTGTGGTCTTGGAGGCCTTGTCTATTTGAGATTAACCCATTGGGGTCTTATTTCCTGGTTAGCTGACACCCTGAAGTCGATTGCCACCTGCTGCTCCTCTGACATGGCCACTAGCACGTGTGTGTGTGTGTGTGTGTGTATGTGTTTCCTTTGGGATTTGCTGGTGTGAGATTATATATTAACTGTGTATTCATGAGTGCAGCTAATTTCTTTGGGTTGGAATTTTTCTTCTATTACTTTCTATAGAGCTGGGATTTTTGGATAGGTACTATTTAAATCTGGTTTTGTCATAGAATATCTTGTTTTCTCTGTCTATGGAAATTTTCACTGGGTATAGTAGTCTGGTCTGGCATTCATGAGCTCTTAGTGTCCACCAAATATCTGTCCGGGACCTTCTCCATTAAGAAGTTGGATGAATTATGATAGGTCTGCATTTATATGTTACTTGGCCCTTTTCTTTTGAAGCTCTTAGTAGTCTTTTTTTCTGTATGCTTAGTGTTTTGATTATTATGTGGCAAGGGGCTTTTTTTTTTTTCCTGGTCCAGTCTATGGTATTCTGTAAGCTTCTTGTACCTTCATAGACATGTGCTTTCTTTAGGTTGGGAAAGTTTTCTTCTATGATTTTGCTGAATATATTTTCTGTGCCTTTGAGCTGGAATTCTTCTCCTCCTTCTATCTCTATAATTTTTAGATTTGGTCTTTTCAGGGTGTTTCAGTTTTTCTGAATGTTTTGTGTTAAAAATTTCTTTTATTTAACATTTCCTTTGACTGATGAATCTATTTCCTCTATTATATCTTCAACACCTGAGATTTTTTCTTCCATCTCTTGTATTCTGCTGGAGATGCTTGCATCTGCAGTTCCTGTTTGCTTGCCCAGATTTTCCATTTCTAGAATTCCCTCAGTTTGTATTTTCTTTATTGCTCTATTTTCATTTTCAAGTCTTGAACTGTTTCCTTCACCTGTTTTATTGTTCTTTTTCTTGGCTTTCTTTAGGTGATTTGTTCCAATTTTTTATTTGTCTTTTCCTAGATTTTTTCCGGGAGATTTTTAAATTTTGTCTTTAAGGGACTTTATCATCTTCATAAAATTATTTTCAGGTTATTTTCTTCTGCTTCATCTGCATTGCAATGTTCAAGTCTTGCTGTTGTAGAACCATTGGGTTCTTCTGGTGGTACCACATTGTCCTTTATGTTGTTGAATGTATTGTTAGACTGACATTTCCCACCTGTTCTTCCAGCTGGTGTAGGTGGTGCTTGAGCCTATAGGGTCTGCTCTTCTACCAATTAGAATGAATGGCAATTGTGACTGTAAGGTCTGTTGTTGTTGCCAGAGAGGGCTGTCTATTAGGAAGATACTGAGATAGGTATGGTTGTGCGTCAGAGTAAGTCTTTTGGGAACAGAGACCAGTGTATGGCAGCAGAGGGTTTCTCACCTACTGGCCAGCTGCTGGGGCCTGCATCAGAGCCTGCACAAAGGATTTAACCTGGCTATAACACATACTTTTAAAATGTCTCTGAATGAAGTTTATGTTTTAAGAAGAGAAAATGCAAATAGTTATTTTTCTCCTTACATATAAAAACATTAATATCTTTATTTTAACAGGATATGGCGTATGGCATATGCTACCCTCTAAGTAAACATTGGATGATGTGATATATAGTAGGAAATAGTGTGTGACTGATTTATTTTACTCTATACTAAAATTCATATACCTACATTTTTCTTCTCCAAGCAGTCATATTTGGAAGGGTGTACTTGTCATGCCAGTGTGTAAAACATTTGTGGAATTCTTCAGGATTACTATTATTAATAATATTAAATGCACAGAAAGCACTTAGTATGTACCAGGAACTGTTTAAAACATTTTTAAATAATATTTTATTTTTATTCTACAAAATTTTATGTATATGTGTTTGTGTACGAATGTGTGCCTGTGAATGCAATGTCCTAGGAAGTCAAAGGCAAACTGATCTTCTGGAGCTGGAGTTAAGGTGTTTATGAGCACAATGTGGGTCCTGGGAACTGAACTCAGAGCCTCTGGAAGAGCACTACATGCTCATAAATGCTGATCCATCTCTCTAGCCTCATGCTAACATACTGTATGAATTAGATCTTCCATTATGTTGATAGGGAACTAGAGGCACAAAAACAATAAACAATTTCTCTAACCTCACCCAAACAGGAAACTAAGCAGCCAGAATTCAAATGCAAACATCTGGCAGAAGAGTTCCCAAAGTCATCTCGAGGCAAATAAGCTTGGTTCTAAACCTGTGGGTTGCCACCCCAAAGACTATCTAAAGCACATTTTTACTTTATGATTCCTAACAGTAGCATATTTACAGTTAGGAAGTAACAACAAAGATATTTTTATGTTGGGTGGTCACCACAACATGAGGAACTGTATTAAAGGGTCACAGCATTAGGAAGGCTGAGAACCGCTGGGCTAGGGGCTGGTTTATTTGTTTTTAAAGCAAGATGTTTATAGATTAACAAAGCTGATGTTCTCCTGGGTTTTATACAATGTTTCTGAAGATGTTCTTCAACTAGCAATTCCAAATATCATTTCAGGAGGGGCTTCATCTTTGGAATACTTAGTGTAGTTTGAACTCAGAGCCTTGTGCATACTAAGCAAGCAAGTCTATCAGTGAGCTGCAGCCCCAGCCTTCTGTTTAACATGATTTTTAGAAGTTTATTGGTAGGTATCATTATGCATTTGCTGTTATTTCCTGCCATCCTTTGAAGTGTCTTTTTTCTGGTTTTCAGGACCTTTTGGCTGTTGGCTATGGGAACTTTGGATTTAAAGAGCAAAAGAAAGGAATGGCTTGCTGCTGGTCAATAAAGAATCCCATGGTAACCCAGAGAGGAATAAGAATATTTTTATTTCATTAAATTTGACAAGGTTTCTCTACACTGTATAGTTGTGTGTAGTAATTCAGCAAAGTCCATACTTCTTATCAGTCAAGACTTTCTACTTTTTTTATGTGTGCTTACATGTGTAAGTGCCCATGTGTGCAGATGTGCATGCACTTGTGTGTGTGTGAGTGTGAGAGAGACAGAGAGACAGACAGAGAGAGAGAGAGAGAGAGAGAGAGAGAGAGAGAGAGGAGAATTTATATAGGTCAGAGTTCACAGCCCTAGGAATTGTTACCTCAGTGCCATCCACCTTCTGTTTTTGAGTCACGGTATCTCACTGTCTTGCTTGAATCTCATCAAGTAGATGAGATTGGCTGTCCAGCTAGCCTGAGAGTCCCTTGTCTCTGCCTACCAACCCTGGAGTTAAAAAGCACTCTATGGCTTCTGGGACTTAATTGAAGTCTTCATACTTGAAAAGGCAAGGACTTTCCCAATGGAACCATCTAGTTAGTCCTCATTGTTTTCTTTAGTTTAAATTCATATTAATTACAGTTTGTTCTTACTTTACATGGGTGATAAGAAGTCATTTATGACTTCACACAATACATTCCAAGAATCTTTTATTTACTGTATTATCATAGCTAAGTATAAAGGAGCCTGTACCTGAAGACCCTTTGAAAACAACACATGTAATCCAGGGAATCAGTAATAGAAACAGAGCACTTTATTCAGCTAGTAGAAAAAGAGTTAGTAATCTGAGAAATAATCACAATTTTTCAGAAAAATGTATAAAATCTCAGAATCAAGCCAGAGGGTAATACTGTCAATCAAACTAGATACCTAACTACCAAAATTTCTAGTTTAGTAGTAGTAGTAATTTTATTAGGAGAAAGAAGAATGGCAATAGGCTTTTAGCTAAATGGTTCTGCTCCATCTCTTGCTATGTGGCTTTACATTTCATTTACTCAGAAGTAAAATGCAAATCCAAAAGCATGGAGTGTAAGAGAGCATCTGCAGTGATCAACAGCCACAGCCTATCAGGACTCTGGGTTAACACACAAAGGATTATCAAAATGGGACAACTTATACAGAAGTCCATGATGTATTTATAAAGCCGTTGAGGACTAAGGGTTTATATTAAGTTAAGAAAGTGACTATTTGAAGATTTGTTTTCATGTGCGCTAGAACCTATGGACAGGAGTAAAGGAAGGCAAACTAACGTCTCACATTCCCAACAACACAAGACAACCTCAGCTGCCATCATACACTGTCTTACTGTGATCTGTAAAAATGCTTAAAATGTAATGGAACATTCCTCCTCCTCACCCCAACAGTGGCCAGAGCGTATTTATCATAGTGCACACGGAGTTACCTCTGTGGACTTTTCAATCGGCACCCCTAATCTGCTAGCAGTTGGGTACCACAATGGCACGGTTGCAGTTTATAATGTGCAGAACAGCAATAACACTCCAGTTCTGGACAGTAGGTGAGAATCCACCAAGTAGATGAGCAAATATACAATGCTTGATTCTTTTTTCCAGGAACATTTATAAGACTGAATGTTTTTACTTTTAAGTGAAATCTTAAAGTTTTAATTCTGTTCTTACCAAGAATATAATACCATTGAATTCAAAATGTGTAATGCTCCTTCATGATGTCTCCAGCTGGAGTATTTCATACTCGTTACCTCCTTCATCCTCTGCTCTGCCTACTCTACCAACAAACTTACCTTGGCTTAGTGGTTTATGGATATTCTTTTGTGCACCCCACGCACCTTAATCTTAATGTTTCTGTCTACACAGGCTCACGGTGAGTAGGCAGATGCGCAGATCTTTCTGAGCTCCTGTGTAACCTCAGTGAGAGCAAAAGGGAAACTTTCTTCTATATTCTTATTATGTCATAAAATATTTAGCATGTAACAGCAGTACATGTTTGAAAAGGAATAAATGAACTAATGAGTAAGTTATCAGGAGAATAGGGGAAGATAAAAAGAAAAGATAGTTAAAAAGTTAAGTGGTTGTTGTTTAGTTGGTGTTTAGACCAGATTTCAGAGTATCTAAGATGCAATGGTATATTTGTAGCAGTGTTAGAATAAGCTTAGCTGAGACTCGGTATAGTCATTTAAGCAGAGGTTTATTATTATTATTATTATTATTATTATTATTAACAAAGAAGTCACACTTTTTAACCTTGTATATCCTTATTCAAGGTCCCTTCCCCCTCCCACCACATCAGGCCTTTCTTTCTTCTCCACAAATCCCCATCCCCTCCCTGGGCAGGCAGCAGGCAGTCCCATGGTCCCACTGCCCCAATATTGCTTAGTTCAGTCTCCACTCCTGGCAGATCCAGTTTCCTCCCCCCTCCCTCAAGAATGAGTCAGGTGTTCCTCTAGGGGGAGTGGGATCCAAGGAGTCAGTCCAGGGTGTTTCTGATCCCATGCTGTTCAGTGGTTGTGGTTTACAGCTTGGCATGCTTGGCTTTTTTCTTGTTTGTTTGTTTAGAGTCCACTAATGAGTAAGTCATCCCCTGCTTATCTTTCTGAGTTTGTGATACCTCGTTCAGGAGGATATTCTCCAAATCCATCCATTTGCCTGCAAATTTTAGGATATCATTTTTTCTTACTGCTGAGTAGTACTCCATTGTGTAGATGTACCACAGTTTGTTAATCCATTCTTCAGTTGAGGGGCATCTAGGTTGTTTCCAGGTTCTTGCTATTACAAATAATGAACGCTGCTATGAACATAGTTGAACTAATGCCATTGGAGTGTGACTGTGCATCTTTAGGGTATACACCCAGAAGTGGTATTGCTGGCTCCTTGGGGAGATTGAGTCTCAATTTTCTGAGAAACCGCCATACTGCATTCCAAAGTGGCTGAACAAGCTTGCACTCCCAACAACAATGGAGGAGTGTTCCCCTTGCTCTGCATCCTCTCCAGGATAGGCTATCCTCTGTGTCTTTTATCTTAGCCAATCTAATAGGTGTTAGGTGGTATCTCAAAGCTGTTTTGATTTGCATTTCTCTGATGGCTAAAGATGATGAGCACTTTTTCAGGTGCCTTTCAGCCATTCATAATTCTTCTGCTGAGAATTCCCTTTTTAGATCTGAACCCCATTTTTTGATTGGGTTATTCAAGGTTTTGGGCTCTAGATTCTTGAGTTCTTTATATATCTTAGAGATCAGTCCTCTATCACTTGTAGGG
>PVIH01006095.1:0-115424 GCA_004025045.1 Sigmodon hispidus | reverse complement strand
ACTCGCTTGCTTCCGTATGCGTGGCCCTATGGTAGAGGCCCACGTGGCAGTAGCTGAGTGGTGAACCTGGGGTTTAAAGCTGGCTGCACGGGCTGGGAGCGGCTGCTGCGAGGATTTTCAATAAAGGACCTGGTCAATTGCCACGGAAGGATCCTGGTGCCGTGTCTTCTTCTGCTGGTCGGGGTTTGGCGCGGCGCAATTGACCCATGTTTTTTCCAATTTGTTCTTTTTTATATTAAAAATCTATATAATATATTCTGAGTATAGCTTCTCCTTCCCATATCCTCTCAGGTGCTCCTACCTGCCATCCTCTCCTCCTTTATGTCTTCTTTCTCTCTCTTTAGTAAAGAAAAATGGGAGAATTTTAAAAAAATTAAAAAATGTCAAATAGCACAAGAAGCACACATGCAAACATAAGCAAATAAAACTTATAAGAACACAAAATCAGAAACCATAATAAACAAACAAAATAAAGTACAGTTTAAAAGACTCCATTGAGTTGCTTTTGTGTTACCCATCTATTGCTAGGCCTGGGGCCTCCTCTTTTTTTTAAATATATAATTCTTTTGATTCTTTGAGAATTTTACATCATGCAGTCCAATACCACTCATTTTCCAAATCCCTCCATATCTACCATTCACTGTTGTAGCATCCTCACCACTCAAAGAAGAAAAACTTAAAATGAAATGCTTAAAAATTACAAATACAAATAAAAATATTAATTAAAACAAATAAAACCAAACTAGAATAACAACAAAAAAGCAAGCAAACAAAACCCATTTGGCTTTTCTATTTTTCTCGCCTTCCGTTGTCTTCTCATTTATCTTTGAACTGGGAACTGCTGTGTATCATGCAGTATATTCAATTATCTAAACAGCTTTACTTGCAAATTTTCATTATGTAGTATATTGTTGGTTAGGTTCAAGGCTTCTGGCCTCTAGTACACCATCAATGCTGCACCCTCATAGAATTGCCTCTAGGATGTCCTGTTGCTGTCCCAAGTCATGGATCCTGTGGCTATGGTTCTTTCAGTCAATCTCTTCACATACTCTAGCAGATCATAGATGGGGAGTATGTTGAAGAGTATGCTGACTCAAAGCCCCAGATGTGTAACTGGGTGGTGGCTGAGTTGGTTATCCCAGGCTGCCTGGATCACACTCTTCATTGGAAGGATGGAGCCAGCTGTGCCATGCCCATTTTGAGGGGTAAAGCCAGGTTTCCCAAGTGGGAGGAGATAGAAGGGAGGACTGCTATCTTATGAGGGCTAGGGCCAGCAAGGGTCAGGTTCAGGTCTCCAATGAGGGAGGGCCAGCTGAGCATGGCCCTTATATTTCAACACATGGCTTAACACATAGTTCAACACATCATTTGCATCGGCATCTGTGGTAACATGGGCAACTGACATCAACACAGATCTCAGCAGTATCAGGACCATGGACTCAGACATAGCCATCAGGAGCAGCTTAGGCCTGGTTGTCACCATGACCCCCAGGTTCCAGCACAGACCTCTCAGATGAGAATGGGCTAAGCATTAGCGTGGTTCCTGATATTATAACCCCAGTGAAACTACATTGGAGAAAACTAACATTTCATTTGTAATCTGACCCATATTTTTTACATATGCAAAAATTAGTGATCTCATTCTCCTGTACAATTTCCCTTTCCACTTTTTACCTGTACTCTATTTTAATATATAATATTGCCATGCTGCATTTTATCCAGAACACAGAATACTGTGTCCTAGACACTGACACTAATCCATGGGTCATGTCTTTCACTCCATTTTTCTAATTCTCTTGTTGTTGCCTGGTACTGTGAACTGCCAAGTCCTGTACATAGTTATGAACACTGGAATTGCTGTTGGATTCTTCTTTCTAGGTTGATGGCTTGACATCTTTGTCTTCCTCTTACTCCAGTCTCTTAAGTCACCATTCCCTTGCCTTCCTACTCAAAGCTTTGTTGGCCTAGAAGCTTGGTTGAGGCTTGGCAATGATTCTCATCTTTCGTAATGCTGTGACACTTTAATACAGTTCCTCATGTTGTAGTGACTACAACCATAAATTTATTTTCTTTGCAAATTCATAGCTGTAATTTTGCTATTATGAATTCTTATAAAAATATCTTTGTTTTATGATGTTCTTATATGACCCCCATAAAAGAATTGTTAGACACTATTAAAAAAAGTCATGATGCACAGATGAAAAATCACTGATTTAAAGGTGTCATTAGTTTTAATTTTCCAGTAATATGGGCAACATTACTTAGTTGTGATTTCAAGAGCTCCTAGGGGCAAAGATCTCAAATCAGAAGCCATCATGTTGTTTCATCTTGAAAGTTCAGTTCAGTACAATTTCCTGAACAATGTGCTCTACTGTCTTTTTAAGGAAGAAAGATTTTATCCAGCGCACATGTTCAGGTGACTGTCCATCATGTCAGGAAGTCACAGTGGCAGGAGCTTGTGGCTTACACTGCATCCTAGTCAAGAAACAGAGCTACAAATACAAGGTTGGTGCTGTGCATCTCCCTTCTTTTAGTTTATATATTTCAGAACACTGATCCCAAAATGGTCCCACCAACAATTAGATGGACTCTCCCACCATCCCCACGGGCATGCCTTGAAACATATGTTCTAGGTTATTTATTCTAGACATAGATAGTGTTGATTGGTAGGACATTGAAGATGGCCAGGTTTCTCTTCTTCAGTTCTAGTCTTTTAAAAGAAAAATGGAGGTTGACAGGTGATGGGCATAAACTGTCACATAGGGAAATTTTCCCTGGAAGCACCATTGGGCTGGATTCCTACCATAATTTTTACCTGAAAATCTTATCTGATTTATTGAAATGGAAACATGGTGGTTTACCCTTCTTTGAGATTTTGCCAAAAGAATTAATTTCTAAAATATAGCCTACAAACATAATGACTGCTCCCTGACAACAACTCTTCAGGAAGAAAAAATGTAAAAACACTTGAATACATGGCAGAGAGGCAGAAGAAAAAAATGTATGGGATAGTTGTAATACAGGGGACATGGAAGGCAGACATAGACACAGTATCAGCCTGTGAGCATGAGAATGGTCTCATCACAAAGCTCTCTGGAACTGTCCTCCCCATCTCAATCTTCCACAATAATTACTACACTCAAATAATTTTAATGTTGTTTTGGTAATTATTGTAGCATTAAAATGCAAAAAGTATCCAAGTACCTCAGGCAATCACGATGGTGTTCATGGAATTTAGTCTGAGCCAGAGTGCCTTCTCTATAACCTGGAATGTTCCTGGCTCATGCTTTATGATCGAAGATTGAAATTATTACATTACCTCATCCTCACTATTTTTCCCTTTCTTTACATTTTCTTGATTAAAAATGGCCCCATAAACCACTTGTTATATAGTTTCTGTTTCATTAGCAATAGAGTAAGTATTCCCAGGTGTAATTGTTCTATATAATTAAAATTTCTTTCTTTTATTTTTAATTTATTTCTTTTATTATTATCATTATTATGAACAAAGAAGTCACGCTTTCTATCCTTGTATATCATTATTCAAGGTCCCTTCCCACTCCTGCCACATCAGATCATTTTTTCTTCTCCACAACTCCCCATCCCCTCCCTGAAGAGGCAGCAGACAGTCTCATGGTCCCACTGACCCAATATTACTAAGTTCAGTCTCCATTACTGGCAGATCCAGTTTTGTCTGCCCTCCCTCAAGAGTGAATCAGGTGTTCCCTTAGGTGGAGTGGGATCCGAAGAGTCAGTCCAGGGTGTTTCTGATCCCAAGCTGTTCAGTGATTGTGGTTTGCAGGTTGGGCATGCTTGGCTTTTTCTTGTTTGTTTGTTTAGAGACCACTAATGAGTGAGTACATCCCCTGCTTATCTTTCTGAGTTTGTGATCAGGAGAATATTCTACAAATCCATCCATTTGCCTGAAAATTTTAGGATATAATTTTTTCTTACTGCTGAGTAGTACTCCATTGTGTAGATGTACCACAGTTTGTTAATCCATTCTTCAGTTGAAGGACATCTAGGTTGTTTCCAGGTTCTTGCTATTACAAATAATGCTGCTATGAACATAGTTGAGCTAATGCCTTTGGAGTATAACTGTGCATCATTAGGGTATACACCCAGAAGTACACCCTTGGGGAGATTGATTCTCAACTTTCTGAGAAACCGCCATACTGTGTTCCAAAATGACTGAACAAGCTTACACTCCCACCAATAATGGAGGAGTGTTCCCCTTGCTCCGCATCCTCTCCAACATAGGCTGTCATCTATGCCTTTTATCTTAGCCAATCTAACAGGTGTTAGGTGGTATCTCAAAGTTGTTTTGATTTGCATTTCTCTGATGGCTAAAGATGATGTGCACTTTTTCAGGTGCCTTTCAGCCATTCTTAATTCCTCTGCTGAGAATTCCCTTTTTAGATCTGAACCCCATTTTTTGAAAGGGTTCTTCAAGGTTTTGGGCTCTAGATTCTTGAGCTCTTTATATATCTTAGAGATCAGTCCTCTATTACTTGTAGGGTTGATGAAAATCTTTTCCCATTCTGTAGGCTGTCGTTTTGTCCTATAGACAGTGTCCTTGGCTTTACAGAAGCTTCTTAGCTTCAGGAGATTCCACTTATTGATTGTTGGTCTTAGTGCCACTGGTGTTATATTTAGGAAGTGGTCACCTGTGCCAATTCATAGAATTGTATTTCCCACTTTCTTTTCTGTCAAATTCAAAGTGGCTGGGTTTATGTTGAGGCCTTTGATCCACTCGGATTTGAGTTTTGTGCAGGGTGACAGGATCGGATCTATTTGTATTTTTCTATGCACTTCCATCCAGCTATGCCAACACCATTTGTTAAGTATACTATCTTTTTTCCATTGAATGTTTTAGGCCTCTTTGTCAAAGATCAGGTGTTCATAGGTTTTGGGGTTAATGTCTGGATCCTCAATTCTATTCCATTGGTCCACAAGTCTGTTTTTATGCCAGTACCAGGCTGTTTTTTATTACTGTAGCTCTATAGTATAGCTTGAAGTCAGGGATGGTGATACCTCCTGAGGTTCTTTTGTTGAGTAAAATTGTTTTGACAATCCTGGCTTTCCTGTTATTCCAAATAAAATTGAGTATTGTTCTTTCAAGGTACAAAAAATATTGTGTTGGGATTTTGAAGGGCAGTGCATTGAATCTGTAGATTGCCTTTGGTAGAATTGCCATTTTTACTATGTTGATCCTACCAATCCAGGAACATGGGAGAGCTTCCCATTTTCTGATATCCTCTTCAATTTCTTTCTTCAATGATTTAAAATTTTTGTCAAATAGGTCTGTTGCTTCTTTGGTTATAGTTACTCCAAGGTATTTAATACTATTTGCAGCTATTATGAAGAGTAATGTTTCCCTTATTTCTTTTTCGGCTCTTCTATCTTTCGTGTATAGAAGGGCTACTGATTTCTTTGAGTTAATCTTGTATCCTGCTACATTGCTGAAGGTGTTTATCAGCTGTAGCAGTTCCTTGAAAGAATTTTGTGGGTCACTTATGTATACAATCATATATAATCTGCAAATAGAGATAGTTTCTCTTCTTCTTTTCCAATTTGTATGCCGTTAATCTCTTTTCGTCCCCTTATTGCTTTAGCTACAACTCTGAGAACTATATTGAATAGATAAGGGGAGAGAGGACATCCTTGTCTAGTTCCTGATTTTAGTGGGATTGCTTTGAGTTTTTCTCCATTAAGTTTGATGCTGGCTGTCGGCTTCTTGTAAATCGCCTTTAGTATATTTAGGTATTCTCCCTTTATTCCTGATCTCTCCCGGGCTTTAATCATAAAGGAGTGTTGGATTTTGTCGAAGGGTTTTTCAGCATCTAAGGATATGATCATGTGGTTTTGTTCCTTTAGTTTGTTTATATGATGGATAACATTTACAGTTTTTCGTATGTTAAACCAGTCCTGCATTTCTCAGATGAAGCCTATTTGGTCATGGTGGATGATATTTTTATACATTGTTGTATACGGTTTGCCAAAATTTTGTTGAGAATTTTTGCATCAATATTCAAGAGGGAAATCAGTCTGTAATTCTTGTTTGTTGTGTCTTTGAGTAGCTTGGGAATTAGGGTAATTGTGGCCTCATAAAAGGAATTTGGCAATATTCCTTCAGTTTCTACTGTGTGAAATAGTTTGAGGAGCAATGGTAGTAATTCTTCTTTGAATGTCTGGTAGAATTCGGCACTGAAACCATCTGGATCAGGGCTCTTATTTTTGGGGAGGTTTTTAATGACAGCTTCAATTTCCTTAAGGGTTATAGGCCTGTTTAGGTAATTAATCTAATCTTCATTTAATTTTGGTAGGTGGTACCTATCCAGAAAGCTGTCCATTTCTTCTAGGTTTTCCATTTTTGTGGAATACAGATTTTCAAAATATGATCTGATGATTCTCTGTATTTCCTGGGGGTCTGTTGTTATGTCCCCCTTTTCATTTGTTATTTTGTTGATTTGAACACTCTCTCTCTGTTTTTTGATTAGTTTGTCTAAGGGCTCATTTATGTTGTTAACTTTGTCAAAGAACAAACTCTTAGATTTGTTGATTCTTTGTATTGTTCTTTTTGTTTCAATTGTATTGATTTCAGCTCTAAGTTTGATTATTTCCTGCCGTCTACTACTTCTAGGTGAGTTTGCTTCTAATTGTTCTAAGCTTTCAGCTAAACTGTTAGGTCTCTAGTGTGGGATTTCTCTAGGTTTTTCATGTAGGCATCTAGCGCTATGAATTTTCCTCTTAAGACTGCTTTCATTGTGTCCCACAAGTTTGGATACGTTGTGGATTCATTTTCATTAAATTCTAGGAAGACTGATTTCTTTCTTAATTTCTTACTTGACCCAGAGATGGTTCAGCTGAGTGATGTTTAGTCTCCATGGGTTTGTAGTCTTTCTTTGATTTTTGATGTTGTTGAACTCTATCTTTAGGCCCTGGTGGTCCAATATGTTACAAGGGACTATTTTCATCTTTTTGTATCTGTTGATATTTGCTTTATGACCAATTATGTGGTCAATTTTGGAGAAAGTTCCATGAGGAGCTGAGAAATATGTATATTCCTTTGCGTTTGGGTGGAAGCTTCTGTAGATATCTATTAAATCCATTTGTATCATAACCCCTTTTAGACTCCTTATTTCTCTGTTGAATCTCTGTCTGGTTGATTTATCCAGTGTTGAAATTGGGGTATTGAAGTCTCCCACTATTAGGGTGTAAGAATTGATGTGGGATTCGAGCTTTAGCAGTGTTTCTTTTACATAAGTAGGTGCCCTTATATTAGGGGCATAAATATTCAGGATTGAAATGTCCTCTTGACCAATTTTTTCTGTGATGAGTAAGTAGTGACCATCTTGGTCCCTTTTAATTGCTTTAAGCTTAAATTCTACTTTGTTAGATATTAGGATTGCAACCCCTGCTTGTTTCTTAGGACCATTTGACTGGAAAATTTTTTCCCAACCCTTTATTCTAAGCCTGTGTCTGTCCTTGCAGTTGTGGCTTTTTTATTTATTTATTTTCTTTCAGGGTTTTGTTAATCTCTTTCAATTTTTTGTTTGTATTTTCTTCTATTTCTTTATCAGAATTTTTTATATCCTTTTTAAGCCTTTTGTTATCTTCATAAAGTTGTTTTTAAGATTGTTTCCTTCTGTTTCTCTTCGTTGCCATGCTCTGGCTCTGGTTTTGATGTTATAGAATCACCAGTTTCTTCTGGTGATGCCTTTTTGGTCTTTATATTTTTTAATATATTCTTGCACTGATGTCTGCCCATTGCTTCCTCGGTTCACTCTTAGGCAGCTTTTACTTGTATCTTAGTCAGCTGCAGAGCAGGAGGCTTTGTGGTCTCCTGTTGTCCATGTATGATTATACAGTTTGTGCATGGGGCAAGGTTTGGCTGTGGAATGTCCCTCCAGTTGTGTTTTGCTGGGGATTGTGCTTGGGGGAGCTCTCCCAGCTGGCTTTGGTTTAGGGTGGAGCTGGGTATGGGTAGGGTGTCAGGAACTGTGTCCCTGGGCCTAGATTTGGAGACCAGTGATCTCTGATTTGCCTGGTGATCAGGGTGACATTCACCTCTTAGTTGTCTGTGGACCAGGGTCTGCAGTGTCTTTAGTTGCTGGTGTGTGATCTATGTGGTCAGTTTTAGAGATGATTTCATGGGGTGCTGAGAAGAAGGTATATTCCTTTGTGTTTGCGTAGAAAGTTTTATATATATACTAAGTGCATTTGAGTCATAATATCTGTTAGATTAATTATTTCTTTGTTAAGTTTCTATCTAGCAGATATTTTCATTAGTAAGTGTGGGTGGTGAGGTCTTCCACTCTTAGTGTATGAGGTTTGATGTGAGATTTAAGCTTTAGTAATGTTACTTTTACATATGTGGGTGGCCTTGTACTTGAGGCATAAATGTTCAGAATTGAGATCTCATCTTGATGGATTTTTCCTGAGATGAATATGTAATTTTCATCCTGATCTCTTTTGATTGATTTTAATTTGAAGTCTATTTTGTTAGATATCAGGATCGCTACACGAGCTTTTTTCTTAAGTCCATTTGATTGAAAAAGTCTTTTTTCAGCCCTTTACTCTGAGGTAGTACCTGTCTTTGTAGTTCAAGTTGGTTTTTCATATGCAACAGAAAAAAGAATACTTTTTTTGTATCCATTTTCTTAGCCTGTGTCTTTTTATAGGCAAATCAAGTCCACTGATATTAAGGGATATTAATGACCAATGATTGTTAATTCCTGTTATAGTGGTGTTATATGTAATAGTAGTAGTAGTTGTAGTAGTATTTGTGTATGTGTGTGTGAGTGTTTTCCTTCTTTGGAATTTCCTGTTGTGGGTTATCTATTCCTTTTGTTTTTATGGAAGCATTCAACTTCCTTAGGTTGGAGTTTTTTTTCTAGTACTTTCTGTAGGGCTGGATTTATAGATAGGAATTGTTCAAATCTGCTTTTGTCATGGAATATCTTGTTTATTCTGTCTATAGTTATTCAGAGTTTTCCTGAGTATAGTAGTCTGGGCTGGCATCCATTGTTTCTTTGTGTCTGTATAACATCTATCCAGGTCCTTATGTCTTTTATAGTCTCCATTGGGAAGTTTAGTGTTATTTTGATGAGTCTGTCTTTATGTGTTGCTTGACCTTTGTTCTTTGTAGCTCTTATTATTCTTTCTTTGTACTTTATATTTAGTGTTTTGATTATTATGTAGTACATAGACTTTTTGGGGGTGTCTAGACTATTTGGTGTTCTGTAAGCTTCTTGTATCTTCATAGGTATTTTGTTCTTTAGGTTGGAAATGTTTTCTTTCATGATTCTGTTGAATATATTTTCTGTGCCCTTGAGCTGGAATTCTTCTTTTTCTATTCCTGTTATTCTTAGGTTTGGTCTTTTCATGGTGTCCCAGATTTTCTGAAAATTTTGTCTTATGATTTCTTTGACTTTAGTGTTTCCTTTAACTGACTAATCTCTATTTTCTCTATTGCATTTTCGATGCCAGAAATTCTCTCTTTCATCTCTTGCATTCTGTTGGTTATTCACTTGTATTTTCTGTTTATTTACATTTCCAGCATTACTTTAGTTTGTGTTTTCCTTATTGCTTTTATTTAAATTTTCAAACTTTGAAATATTTTCTTTACCTGTTTGATTGTTTTTTCTTAGCGTTCTTTAAGTAGTTTATTAATTTCTTTCAATTTTTGTTTGTCTTTCCATCTATATTTTAAGAGAGTTTTTAATTTTCTCTTTTAAAAATTCTATTATCTTCATAAAATTATTTTTAAGTTCATTTTTCTCTTCTTCTTTTATATTGGTTGGTAAGGTCTTCATATTGTAGAATTGATAGGTTATAGTGGTACTGTATTTTTCTTTATGTTGTTGAATGTAATTTTTTGCAATGGCATATACCTATCTCTTTCTCCAACTGGTGCAAGCATTGTCTGTGTTTTAGGGAGATGTTCTTGATCCTATAGGTGCTCTTTGTGCAATTGGAGCTCTTGGCAAAGTCAGAGCCAGTAGAATCTGTGTTGCAGGCAGAAGTTGAGGTCTCTAGGTAATAGATGGCTTTGGGGGATGAAGTGGGGCTTTTTGTCTACTGGGTCTGATGAGGGTTAATGATAGTCAGGCTTGCTTGCAGGGGTACTTCTGGCTTACCTGCAGCTAGAGCTGAAGCAGGGTTGTGAGCATAGGTTGTGCCTGAATGTCCAGATCTGGAGGGTGGCCTGACCAGTTGGGAGAAGGGTAACTCACCACCTTGTGATGGAGCTCTCCATCTCTATTTTTTTCTTAATGACACAAAATGTTTAGCTCCTCTGGTCAATTCCCCACCTTCCCACTAAATACACAAACTCACCACCACTGCAAAAGTGAAGCCACAAAAATTTGCTTTCAGAATTTGAGAAGAACTGTAGCTCTGTAGAATTCTGTGAGTTTAGCACAAATGGACTGGGAATAACCAAATCAGGTATGACTTTAAAGTATTACTTTCAGCACATTTAAATACTTTCTCAGGTAACAAAGATAATAAAGAAATGATATTTCATGTTTGATTAACTTTTTGAATAAAAGCTTTGAGGATGAGGATAATAAAGAAAAACATGATATTGATGTTTGTGAGTATTGTTAAAATTCCTTCCTGGGGAAGATTGTATTGTGTCAATATCTACCCCTTCCTCCTAAGAGGCTAATGCAAAGTATAATTCAGTTTTAACACAGTTTACCACAGGGGTTCAATGAGTTTATTAGGCTTACAAAGCATGGGTATTGGGTTAGTAACAGAAATGAGAGTGATCTCAAAGCAACTATTCTAGAACGTTGTCATGCATCATGGGTGCTGGCATCCTAATAGCCACATAGAAAAGTCTATATACTCCATCACTTCCTCAGATCCTGAGGTTACGTAAAGTTAGGGACGACTTACATAAAAATGCCTGGGAGGACAGAGTCCTGTGACATTCATGGTTTGTTCCTTTTGGGAGAGAATGTCAAAAGTCCACAGGTACCACCAAAATTGAGTTTTGTAAACAAGTGTGTTGTGTTTCCTTACAACAGTGGCTGGTAGAGTGTATGATGTATATATGAAAACATATGCTGTGAGCACATATGTGTTATAGTGTGCATATAGAGGCCAAAGGATAAATTGGTGAAGTTAGCTTTCTTCTTCTTCCCTTACATGAGTTCTGTAGATTCAGCTCAGGTCACCCCATTCACAGCAAGCACATTTAATTGGCAGGCCATCTTGCCAGACCTAATTTAGTTTTTGGCACAATATCCTAAATGTATAATAAATGGCTTTAAGAATTACATTCAATGAAAATGTCTTAAATAACTCAAATAATATTTAATAAGCATTTAGAGATAGTGTGAAAATGCATTATTAAGTGAACAATGCAAAGACCAATGTCAAAAAAGAAAAAAAGAAGGAAAGAGAAAGAAAACTATGATTAGATACGGCTATATCAACATTGTCAAGGATACATAGGTCCCAACATTCCATGTTATATTTTTCTATGCATACTTAACTTCATGATTCAAATCATATTGTCAAAGTAATGGCACAATTAAATTATGTTTTCCTGCTCCAAGATATCACCTGCTCATCTTCTAGCTTCTCATGATACTTTCTTTCATTTTCTCAGTACCACATAACAAGGATCCTGTAGACAGATGGCTTTTCTTTGTTCAACCCTGACTCACAGTAACCTATAAAATAATCACTCAAAGTCTTCATATTAACTCCAAACTATTTGGCCTAAGCTCATGCTTATTATTAGCTAGTTTTTATATCTTAAATTAGTCCATTTATATTATTCTATATATTGCCTTGTCTTGTGGCTTTATTTGTCATCTATTATATCTTGCTCATCCAGTGGCTTCCAGTGTCTTCTCAAATCCCCTTGTCTTCTCTCTATATATGTGCTTAGACTTTCCATCTGACTGTATCCTGCCTGGCCATAAACCAAATCAACTTCTCTGTTAACCAATGGTAATAAAACATATTCATGGCATGTGGAAAGACATTTCACTGCAGGGCTCTATTTCTGTAATGCTCTTACTCCAGTTCAATGGTATAATAGAGAAGAACATCCAATGGTGATGGAATTGAATGGACATTTACACAAGTTCAACTAAAAACAACTCTACCACATGATTCCTCTATACTACTTCTGGGTATTTATTCAAAGGGCATAAAATCAACATTATCACAGAGATACTTGTGTTGTTGTAAGTTTCTGGCCCATACTTTTGGGCCTTGCCCTGAGGTTCTGGTCCACAGACTTGCAGACCCACAGTTCCACAGAGACACACAGACACGTACATTAGTTTGATTGCCTAGGGTCCAGGCATATAGCTTGCCAACTCTTTACTCTTAAACTAACCCATGATTCTTACCCTATTCAGCCTTGAAGCTTGGTATTTTTTCTTAGAGCAGCATTTCAGCTTTTTTTCTCTGCTTTTGCTGGTGACTCATCTGGCTCTTTCTGGCATGTTTTCTCTGTTCTTGTTCTCAGAGTTTTCTTAGTCTGGTATTCCCACCCACACTTCCTTTCTGCCTTTGGCCAATCAGCATTTTTTATTAAACCAGTAGGCAGGACAATTATTTACAATAGAACAGAACACAATCCCACTACATACTTGCATACCAGTTCCTATTAAAATACTATTCGCAATAACTAAGTTATAGAACCATCCTAAGTATCCATCAAGAGACTATGGATAAAGAAAGTATGGTGTCTACATACAACTGATTATTATATAAAGAGAAATGAAATTGTTTTATTTGTAGAAAAATAATATAACTGATGATAATATTAAGTAAACTAACTCCATCTTAAAAAATAAATATCAACAGAGTGGTGGTGGTGCATGTCTTTAACTTCAGCTCTTAGGAGGAAGAGACAAGCAGATCTCTGTGAGTTCAAGTCCAGTCTGGTCCAAGGAATGAGTTCTAGGATATCCCAAGATACACAGAGAAACCCTGTCTTAATTCCCGCCCCCAATAGATATCATATTTTCTTTATTTGTAGCCCCTAGGTTTTATATGGATATATAAAATCATGACATGGTTATGCCAAGTTAAATTAGAAAAATTGTTCAGAGCAATGAAAGTGTCAAATACTTTAGTCTTCTTTTGAGCATAACTGGTGTCATTTTGCACTTTGTCTTTAGTACCCATGACAACTAGAGCAGTTTTGTTTTTAAAAAATAAGTCATTTGATAATTTAATATATGAATATAATACATTTTGATCAAATCTACCTCTATTTTCTTTCTCAATTTTCTCTTTTGGCTTACCTATCATCTTCTTCTCCCAACTTTATTTGCTTGTATTATGTCTTAATAACCTACGAAATCTATGTATGTTACCTGTATATAGTGGGTAGGAGACAATCTATTTGAGCTTGAGTATCTTCTCAATGGATACATGCTTGAATAAAAATGACTCTCCATCTCTATCAGCATCATTGCTAGTATATCCTCAGCTAGAGATGGCATTTTATAAGATCTCCATCAATGATGGTATCTTAGTATACTTGATTTTGTACATACAATAACAACTTCTATAAGTATATGTGCCATGTCTAAAATATATTGTTTTACAGCACATGCCCACTACTTCTGCTTTCACAATCTTTCTACCTTCTCTTCTATAATGATCCTTAAGCTTTGAAAGTATGGAGTATGATATAAGCTCCTTATTAAAACAGAGCACTCCTTACAATCTTTGTCTCTTTATGCTGACTACTCTATGCTTGAGTTTTAGGACAGAGAAATCTAACTGTTACTGACCTGGAAGCTGCAGTTCTACTGGTCAGTTTTAATAGTGCTTGAAAGTTCTATGCACACTTCCAGGGAAGAAAAGTGGTTCCAGTCTTACCCAGATGTGAATTCTTTGAGTTACGGTAATTGCTTATCCAAGTGATGTGCCCACTGATGCAGCAGTGGCAAAAATCTTATAGGAACAATAAACTGCTTTCTGATTGGAATCAAAGCCTACCCATAAGATAGAACATATGCCTGCTATTGTTAAGTAGACCAAAAACTATAGTTGGCTCTGTTATGGGCCCCCAAGTGAGAACTTAATACTATCATTTTATTAAATGGACATAATAATAAACTTTCCCCTAATTCTTATTTTCATCTCTATAGTTCAATAAATTCTTTCAACCCTTGTCAGAGAAGCTTCATTTTTCAGTAGATTAATATTGAAACACTGAATTTCAGTAGTAAACTGACAATCACCTATAATGAGATCATTGCTATACTTCTTCATTGCATATACTTTGCCTCCATGATTGCATATACTTTGATTTTATGTTTTCAGTTCTTTGATATAGCTAGCTGAACTTGTGCATGTGTGCATTTTTAAGGGTTCTAAAAAATCTCTAAAGTAAATATAAAGAAAAAAATTTACAAGTATATGTCTGAAGAAGAAAACAAGAAAATAAAATATTTTCCTTTGTATCCAAATACTTGAATGTATTAGAAAGTGCTTATGTAACTAATCAAATGCCTACAGAGAAAATACCATTGAACCTTTAGTGCAATTCCATATATGCTTATTATGTTCTTCCTATATCTGAGGTAGAAAACTGATCTATTATTTTTAATTTTTATTCCACTTTTTCTTACAAGAGAGGTTTTTTTTTTTCATAATTTGTCTTATACTCAAGCATTTTATCAGGTAATTTCCAGGTTCAAAAAATTATTAAAAAAGAGAAGATATCTTCAAAATATGCTTGCATCTTGCCATTGAACACTGCTGCTTGTTTATGAGAAAAACTAACACAAGCATGATAATTTAGAGATGGGAAATATAAGCGTGTGTGTATCAGCTTTTTGCATTATAACAATTCAAAGTCTCGCTATAAGTATATTTTTATTCTTATAAAATTTTAATCTTATACCTTTGATAAAAATGAGTCACCCTATCATTTTGTATTCTGGCTTATTTTAATTGGGTAGTCATTTCTGTGCAAGTAAACTGAAGCTAAGAGGAAGCAGTATAGGTGCTGGAGGTAATAGTTTCATAGGTCAAGCCTGTAGGGCAGGCTGATGGGCAACATTCTTCCATGCAATTTTTATTCCATGTGGACCAGACATTTAATAAAACCTAAGTCAGAAGTATATAGTGATATTGTTTTGGTGCAATCTTTGTCTACCCTAAAGCTTGTTTCCTCAAGCTACTACATAATAGTTTTTCAGAAAAACTGAAGAATTCTAATGTCTGTTGGAAATTTTTTTACAAGAATCATTATATTCCAGCTTGTAGGAGATTTACCTCACAAGATGGAACTGAAGAGGAGGATAACATTCAAAATATTCATCTATGTTATTTCTTAAAGTAGGGGATAAGGTTTCTACACAAAAGGCATCTTCCTTATAAAGCAGCATTCATGTGAATAAGATTAAAAACTGGCACCTTGGAGCACACTCCCTCCAGAGGAACACTTGACCCAGTCATGACTTTGGAGTGAGGAAATCAGATCTGCTGGAGTGGATGTTGAACTAAGCCACCTTGGGACTTTGGGACCTCCTGCCTTTGCTGGGGAGGAGATAAAGTGATGTGGAGAAAAGAGAGTGAGTGGAGGGAGTGGGATGGGGAAGGGGGCAAGGGAGTTTGAACAAGGATATACATGAATAAAAAATATGACTTTATTCATCATAAAAAATTAAGCCAAAGGAAATAATTATAAAGAAACCTTCTAAAGTGAATCCAAGCCTTCCTAGATTCACTTCCCTATTGGACTGACCACCATACCATCTTCCTTTGCTATATATAGTTTCATAGCTTATTGTTCTTTGCAAGTTATCAACACTAACTTCTTTGTACCTTCACTGAGAAGATTCCAGAGTCATGAGAAAATTGTGTTATGTTTGTTTTTTCCTAATCTAATGCCAGTTTAATTTTTGCTCTGTGTAGGACTTTGGGGAGACAGAGGTAGAATTTTGATACTTTACTCTTTGTGTCATTATCAGTCCTCTTCATAGGGTACTTCATAAGTGCACAACAATAGCAGAGAACCTGGCCCTCAGAGGGGTTCCACTCTTGAAAGGGAGTTTCCTTTCATGGCACTGTAATCTTGGTATTCAGAATAATTTTTTTAAAATTGTGTGGGACATGCACAGTTTATATTTCCTCCTCATAAGATTGGAGTTCTAGTGAACCAACTAGACTCTAGGGAGACTACAGTGAACCACCAGATGAGAAGGGTGCATCTGTGAGGTGTGGGCAGAGTGATGACATCCAGGAGATCTCACAGTTTCTATCTTAGTCAGAATTTGCTCGAGTTCAAAACATGGGGGTGAGGATTTCCATGCTACTAAACATAAATAGTTGGAGATTCTTACAATGTGCTTTTTTTTCCTTTTGTTACAGTCCAGTGTAAGTTAACCTTTTAGGTGGAAAGAATAAAATAAAAAGGGGGAAGAAAGCAACAGTATTGTTTTATTTTAATCATTCCATACAACAGTAGCTAACAGAAGAACGTATTGGTGGAGAAATCACATATTGGAAGTGTGGCAGAAACAGTGGAGATTGTGAGCATCTGCTGTTCTGCTAAGAACATAGTACACATTAGCAAGTATGCTCAGAGATCCAAATTGCTTCTGGCTTTCTGCTTAGGTTTTTCTGATGCTTAACCTTGGTTGCCAATTTGACAAGATTTAGAAGCACCAAGTAGACACATGTTTGTGTTTGCTCATATTCCAAAGTGGTTTAACTGAGGTGGGAGAAGAACCCACTTTGCATTTGGGTATCATTATTAACAAAGGTTTGAGACTAAAAAAAAAAATGGGAAACGTGAGTGGTGCACCAGACTTTATTTCTTTCTTCATCCTGACTATGGACACAGTATAATAGGTTTCCTTGTGTGTGGTGATATATTGTACCAGCTAGTGCAGGTGATACAACAAGGGATTCTTAATCTCAAGGTCATGAGTTTATGCCCCACAGTGGTTGCCAGATATTGCACAGATTATATTTAGTATTATAAGAAAAACCCAGAGCCAAATATTGGAGAAAAACTGGAATATCAGAGCGAGGGAACAAACCACAACCAATTCTCATCCAGCCAACTTCTTACACTGAACAGGTTAAGTCCTATCTTCATAGATCCTTAGCTTGATTGATCATTCAGACAGAATGACTAAATTTCTGCCTTCTCCTGCCTTATATTTCTTTCCCCACACAGCTATTTTCCTTCTAGGTTCAACTCTGCTAGAGGTAGAACTAAAGGTGTGAGCTACTACCACTGCCTGGATGTTAGGCCTTGAAATCACAGAGATCCAGGTGGATCTCTGTCTCCCAAGTGATAGGATTAATGGTGTGGGTCACCACTCCCTGACCTTCATTCCTTGGGTGTGGATGATTCTGTCCTCTGATATTCTAGACAAATTTTATTAAATATATATTACTATACTCATGCTCTGTCTAAAATGGCATCAACCTCTCTTACCACTAGGCCTTTCCTTTGATGATGGATTATATTTTCAAACTATGAGTCCCAAATACCCTTGTGTTTTAAAGTTCCTCTTATTTGTCATTTTGACACAGTTTAAAGAAGAGTACCTAGTCCTGAAATGTGGTTTCTAGAAGTAGATTTGCTCCTGTGATAAGATTGACCATACAGCTAATGGGCCTCTGGAACTTGTTTTCAGGAAGTATATGGTCATATTTGGAGTTGCATGCTAGAAATGCTCTTGAATATTACAGACAAAGCTTAATAAGACATTAAGAAAGAAGTGAGACCAAAATTCTAAGAAAGAAATACAGACAATAGAGTTTTTGTGCTGTGAAATTATACTCATGATATTGGCCATTTTTTTGTGGTCAATTGTACCATCAGGCATTTTGAGGACCAGGGGTGGATGTTAAGATTTAAATGTCATGAGCTACATTTATGAGAGATAGACTGGTAATGGTTAATCTTTATTTTAATGTATGATTGAACACGGTAAGACTTTTTACCATAATAGGAATTGTACCTCTTGGTTCCTGCTTGCTCCTCTCTGGTTGTCTTACTTCTATGTCTAGCTTGCCATAAATCAGCACCACCTGCAGCCTTTCTTACTCTAATATATAGTCTGAAATATTTGTCAGTCTCAGATATTTTCTTCTTAAGGCTTCATTATATAATCTTTGAAACTTGTACTTTGTGTAAGATCTTCTTCTGAATTTATAAATCAATACATATTTCCTGGAGATACATACTTTCTTCATGCCTTGTCATCTAATGCATTTTCAGTTAAAAAAATAACAGCTCTGAAATTCTATTCCTTTAAAATATTTGGTATGTTGAATTATATAAGTAACAGAGAAAAGGTATTTGGACTTATAATAATTGATTAAAAATTGTATAGCAACATAAGTGGACATAAAACAGCTAACAAGGTATACTTCTTCTTCACTCCAAGTCAGAAGTGTATATACATATAGCTTGATTTGTCTTAGTTCAAAGAGTGAGATTTAGATGCTGGTAGTTAGTGATTCTAATGCTTTTAAAATAACAACTATAAAAGCTTAACACCCTTCAATCAATTAAGCAGGAAGATTTGGCTGTGTGTGTGTGTGTGTGTGTGTGTGTGTGTGTGTGTGTGCAAATGTATGCATGCACACAATATGAACATCCTTATACATGGGCATGTGTTCTCTAAGAACAGAGTTCTTTTTGGTTAATTCTACTTCTTATTTGTAAAACTCACTTTTAAAGAAAATTGTTCTGTCATTAAAAGTGATTAATCCACCTCCACATTTTCTATCATCACTGCATTTAATTAACATGGTGTGTTCCTTCCTTTGAGAGATTAGCAATTAAACAGTTCCAATTCACCTCATCAACACACACCTGAAAAATTAAAATACATCCCTGTTCTTAATTGTGGCTGCATAGTGGTCTCCTTGCATGATGACCTTCAACTGTTTTTTTTCCTCTCTTTTATTTGTAAATTTTTATGCACATGAAGAGGAGTCATTTTAATAATTTTCTGAGGTTTTCAGAGACAGATTCCTAAGCTTTAGTAATTATGAACTAAATTAAAATAAATGCACTTCTATTAATGTATTCACATTAAGAGTCTACAATAAACATTCATTTTATAAGCAAAACTACAAGTTTAAAATAAGGTGAAGCTGAATTTGAGGCCAGTGCTTATCACCTAAAAGACTGAATAAACTATGCAGAATAAAACAAGAAAATTAGTGCCCTTGTCTTTTTCAGTGTGGGACTTTCCTTATTACAGAACCCTGGCTTCACTAAATGATCAATTTAGAATTGTTATTACTGGCATATTGAGTATGTAAAGTGGTAGCCAAACGTACCAAGGCTTTTGTGCTGATAGTTCAATGATTCAGTATTTGTAAAAAAATCTTTTGGTTGCCAATGAGAATATTCTCAGTTAAAATTAATTGTGCACAATGGTCCGTGAGCCTTAGGGGCAGGAGTTTGATTGTAGATGTATCTTTTGGGACTGAGCTCACAACTCTGCACTTTGATCAGTTGTGGGTTTTCTGTAATGATCTTTGTTGTTGCTAACACATGTTTTCTTGATGTGTAAAATTTTTAAATAATATTTTAAATAAAATTTAAAAAATTAAATAATAATATGACAAATTATTACCTTGTTTCTGTCACTTGTGATCAGAACTCAGGGATTATAATGAATGAAGCTCGTAGAATTAAGAGAAAGAATACTCAATATGCATTTATTTTTAGAGAGCAAAAGAAGGAAAAACTTTTGTGCAGTAAGAGGGTCTTGAAGAGCTAATCACAAAAATATCCAAGTGTTGGAGTCTGAGATTTTAAAAGGATGGTTGGTGGGGTAAGGAATGCTTGATGTCATCCTAGTGGTTGTGATGACAGATTTCTTCCTGGAACTAGACTCCCTGACATGGACCGATGAGTTTGTCAAAAGACTATTGAGTTCAAAGTCTGACAACCATGAAGTGGGGCTGTTTGTGACTACTTATATTACAAATGTTTGTGTCCTTCTTTGGGGCCTGCTTCTTACTGTCCTGGGTTCCTCTAACACCCATCTTAAACCTACTTAAGATAATAAGCTCAATAAAGAACAAGGGTTTATTTTGGCTCATAGATTTGGGGCAGCACATCATGGTGGTGATGAGATATAAGAAAGTCACTCAGTGGACAAGACTCAACACAGAGAAAGGAAAAGGCAAAGATCAAGTAGTGCTTTTGAGAGCATACCTTAAATAGCCTAAAGACCTCTTCTAGAACTACCTCTCAAAAGATCCATGAACTTGCAATGGTGCCACTCTGGGAAGAAAATATTTAATACATAGTCATTTGGGGCTGTATATTTAGAATCCACACCATATCCTCCTGAGCATGTTAGCACAAACCCAGAAAGAGAAACAAGGGATGTACTCACTCATTAGTGGACTTTAAAAAAAACAACAGATGTCATTGTATAAAAGAGTTCAAGGCTAAAACATAGCTAAATGACACAGTGCTTCACTTCTGCATTGATGAACTCTAGCAGGGGTGTGAGTGAGGAAGGTCTCATTTTGTTTAAGGGGCTGGCCACAGTGTGTTTAATTATGCTCTAGTAAATAAATGAGCAGCATGAATGGGCTGTTTTGTAAATGGGGAGATCTTAAGAGTGGGTATGAAACAGAAAGGACTGATAACTGAGTTTGATGAGGTGCATGATGTAAAATCACCAAATTAAAAAAAATAAACATGAAAAAAACAAAAAAGAATTACAGGTATGGGCCACCACATTGAGGTCTGACTTTCCTTTTTATAAACTGTATTTTTCTCATAGCCGACTAGAGACTAGAGTTCTAGTTTAAACTTAACAGTATAATTTATATTTTATTGTGTTTATGTAAATTTATAGGTATATAATATAACTACATAATTTTATATAATGATATTATTTGTATTTTTATAAATACATTAAGTGGATGCATGGTAAAAATCTCTTGATACACAATGTTTCAATTAGTGTAACACTTCTGTTACTACTAATGTTACAATTAATATTTCATCAATAAATAAATAAAAATTCACATCATATCAGTTGCTAAAGTGCATCTTGTGGTATAGATTATTAAGATGTCTTCTAAAGTTATACTGCTAGCTAAAAGGAAAACCGAATCACAAAATTACAACATTATGTTACTGCTCTCCCTTAGTGCCCACTGTCTACTTGATATTACACATAGGTTCCATGGGAACTGTAGTTTCAGCATATCCTAAAACAAATACATGATATTCCCAACCAAGACTGCGCATAACAACTACAACATTCATTATGGGTGGTTGTTAGCCTCTAGTCACACCCTCCTCTGAGCTCTGATATCGAGCCTCATTTAAAGCAGCATTCCTGCTTCTGAATCTCTCTCTCTCTCCTGTTTCTCCTTAGAGCTTTCCCATCTCCCTCTTTTTCTTTTGTTCTTCCTTTTTTTCTTTCTTCTTTCCTTCTCTGTGATCATAACTCCTGTTATCATAACCTTTCTTCTGATCATATCCACATTCATCTGACAATAAAGCTCTTTTCTACATAGAAACAGCATTAATCGTCTGCTGCTATCCCCTGCTGCCTTCTGCCACGTTCCCACGGGCATCCATAGAAATCCACTGCCAGATAACCTGCTAAATGCTACCCATAACAAATACGCACAAAGTTCTAACAGTGGTACCCTCCCTCACCCATGTGTAAAGCCAGGGACCTTGATGCTTCCTCCTCCTTATTCTAACATCTCTTTATCTTTTGGGTTCAATTTTAAAGCCTTTATTCACCCCCAAGCTAGGTCTAGGTGCTTATATTACAGTGTCTTGTTCTTACTATTACTAATATTTATCACACTCATCACAGTAATCAATTACGGTTAAAATGTGTTATTATTCACACATTTATTTTATCTAATAGAGTAAAAAAAGCACAAGAACTGGAAATAAAATTATTTGTGTTTTTGCAATATCTAGACTCTTTGCTTGATTGCTACCCAGCAGTTAGCAGACACCCAGAAAAGGTTGCTGAATTAAGAAGAAACATGCTTGCTGTTAGAAATGAGCACCCAAAATACTTCCTAGATATCTCTGATCTTCTTTGATGTCAATTCTTCAGAGGCCATGTGCTGAAAATCAAGATGTTTACAAAGAAATGAGTTTGGCTGGCCATAGTCATTATTTGATGGATTCACAGACAGCTTTGATTAGATTGCTACATAAGGAGGAAAGAAATATTTATGTGTTAAAATTTGAGAATTGCTACAAAAGTCTTCCATCAATACTAATAAAAGAATTGGTTCCTCAAAATAATTAATTTTAGGTACAGAATCTCTTTTCTGATATTGATTTGACACTGGGTGGTGATTGGCAAGGCAAATGGTGAGCAATGCTATATCTTGGAAATACTTAAGTATACTTATTTTCTATAATATTCTTAGAGATAGATTGTGAGACTTATGGGTCAGCAACTGTAGTAAAAGTATTTGGAGAAAATATTGAAATGTGAATAGGTTATCTGCTACAGTAGAGTACATTGGTGTGCTTCTCAAAGAAAAAGAACTCTGAATATATGGCTAATTTTCAAGAGATTTAAATATTAGAAGGGTTGCAAATTCCAAAGCAAGAAGTAAGGCATTGGAATAAATGTTTCTAAGCTGCAGTCATACTATAACTAAACTTCACAGCCATGATCAGAGTAATGTTTTTTGTTTTCTCTGAAGCTGATTTAGGTAAGAGTTGAGAAAACAATTTTTTTAAAAAATGAAGGTTTAAAAGGGCTTATTTTATCTTCTCAGAGAATGCATTGGTGTGGTTATAGGTAAATAGAATAGTTTGGCGGTAAATGAATTAGAAACTCAGATTTATCTGGAATTATAGTGTGAAAAAAATATTAACCAACGACATAGTGCCATATATTTGTTAAGGTGATGAAGCCTGTTGAACAGAGGAGAATTCTCAAGAAGGCAGGTCTAGGACAATACAGAACAGAGAGTACCTTTCTCTCAGATCAGAGGGTTTGGCAAATCTTGCCCTACAGGAGTCAAGGGTAGGCAGGAGTCTGTGGTGGCCTATGCCTGCCACTCAAAAGGCATTAGATGCCATGGTCCTGTCGTTGTTTATGGACAGAGAGGAGAACTGTCACTTTGTTCTTTGCTTGGTCTTTAGTCAAGCTGCTTCCGTACATGGCTGCTCCGCTGAGGGAGGGGCCAGGATGGCGGGTGGGGGTTGGGCATGGTACCTAATAGGATCTGAGCTTGGAAAGGAGAAAGCTCCCATAGTAGCCTGAAGAATTCTGCTAACTCCTTTCTCTTTCTAATCGCCTCTTTCTCAGGCGGGAAGTGAATCCTCTTGTTTGCCCATTTTTATCAGATGGACTGTGCCTCTGACAGCTAGTTAACAACTGTTCCCAAAGCCCTTTGTGACTGATGCTCTTCGTTTTAGCTTAATCAAATTTGGAAACTGAATCTCAAGCAGCTGTGAGGAATTTTTCTTGATTGATTTCCTTTCTATTTGAGGTAGAAAGACCTATCCCAAATCCAGATTTTTTTATTGGACATTCAATCTGGGTGTTCCTTCTGGTGACTGTAATGGGATTATGTTGTTGCATTGTAAATAATTGTCCTACCTACTGGTTTAATAAAAATACCAATTAACCAAAGACAGATAGGAAATGTGGGTGGGGCTATCAGACTAAGAAATCTCTGGGAACAGGAAGAACAGACCAGAGATTCCAGGAGATGCAGAGGAAAGAAGTTGACATGCTAAGAAAACGTACCTAGCCGCATGGCTGAACAAGATAAGAATCATGAGTTAGTTTAAGAATTGAGAGTTAACAAGTTATATGCCTGGGCCCCAGGTCAATCAGCAAGCAGAGTGTAATTAATATAAGCCTCTGTGTGATTCAGTGGGGCTGCTAGTGGGTCTGAATGTCAGGGCTAGGCCCAAGAGTACGGGCCAGAAACTTAATACTACAAGTGGCAGTCTATTTAAAGGGCATGAAAGAAGGAAGTGAGGTACTTGATCCTTACCTGCTTGCCCTCACTCTCTCTGGCAATTTTCTTTCTTTGTTAGTTTTAGAGATCACTTCTTGAGATTCAGAGGTATGCTGAAAACAGAGACATCTAGCCTCCTAGACTGTACAACTAATGAAATATTGAACTGTTGCTTTGGAGAACCCTGACTAATATACCCTTGCCTCTACCTCAGGTGGTAAACTTGGAGGCTATATTTTGTGATGATGAAAAGACTGAAGGAGCATGGTCATTTTTGGGTGTGTCTTGAACCGGCAGTTCCAACCACAACAATTTTTAAGGATTTTCTCCTTTTAGTCAGCACTAGTTAACAGTTGAGTTAGATTACTCTTTTTTTTTCTTTTCTTTTTTGATTTTTTATTTATTTTTGAATAAAGTCTCATTTTCTATCCATGTATCCCCTTGTTCAAACTCCCTTCCCCCTCTCGCCCCTCCCAGTCACCCTCTCTTCTCCCCATCTCCTCATCTCCTCCCCAGCAAGGTCAGGAGGTCCCAAGGTCCCAAGGTGGCTTAATTCAGCATCCACTCCAGGCAGATTCACTTTCCTTACCCCAACATCAAGACTGGGTCAGATGTTCCTCTGGAAGGAATGGGCTCCAAGGTACTTCGGATCCCAAGCTGTTGAGTGGTTGTGGTTTGCAGCTTGAGTGTGCTTTGCATTTTATTTAAAGTCCACTAATGTGTGAGTACAACCTCTGCTCACATTTCTGGGTTTGTGATACTTCACTCAGGACGATATTCTCCAAATCCATCCATTTGCCTGAAAATTTTAAGATATTTTTTTTTAACTGCTGAATAGTACTCCATTGTGTAGATGTACCACAGTTTGTTAATCCACTCTTCAGTTGAGGGGCATCTAGGTTGTTTCCAGGTTCTTGCTATTATGAATAATGCTGCTATGAACATATTTCTTCCATGGGTATTTTTAGTATAACATTTAATAACTAGTAATTTATTTGTACTTCTGAAAATGTCTCTTCCTATAGACATCTTTCAGATAAATGGCACATTTGTTGATGTTGCTACCTTAATAATAAGAAACTCTTGCTTATTAACGGTTGCAAATTGAACCAAAAATAAGGTTCTATTATGGCAGCTACTATAGTTGATTTCATTTTTTTCACTAGAATTGTTACTAATTCTACAGTCACTAATGTACCTCTGGATAGTAATATTTTAATGAAAATTTTAATTTAAGACTGTGATGTAGTATGTGAAGGGGAAATCACTTATAATTGCATAAGATATGCTTTATTGTGATAAAATAGATTCTCATTTAGATTAAGAATCATAAAAAGTCATTTTTAAAAGGTGACATTTTATATGGCATAAATAGAAATATAATTTATTTTGAGAAAATATTGAGAAATTTACATTAGTACAAAAATATGTTGTTATTTTTTAATATTTAAATTAATTGTTTAATAATTTATATATTAATAAATAATTAATAATTAATATCTAAAAAGAATTGTTTATTTGTACCATATTAACTAGTGAACAGAATGCTATAAATAAAATAAATGGAAGTAAACCATAAAATTCCATTCTCAGAAGTTGGGAAATTGTTTTAGTGGACTATGTTGCTTAAGCCACATCCATTTCACTTTAGCAGTATTCTGTAATGTCTACAATCTAAGATTAGGTACACATTATCCTCTATAAGATAAAATGCCAGTCCTAGACACTCATAGCACTGTCTCCATCAGGCTTTCACGATGTTCCAGTATTGCTCAGAGACTGACTTATTTACAGATATTTGATTTCAAGATACAAATGCTTCTTTTCTGAGATGTTAATGTGCCAGCACCAACTGAGTAGTGTCTCTCTTCCTTTTCAGCAAAAAGGATCGTTGAACTTTAGATTATGATAATGTTAACAGTTGTCTTTGCATTCTTATTTCTGTAATGCAAGTGTTTGTTTTTCTACCAGTTAATAGTAACAGTAATGTTACTCTTAGGCTTCAAGTCCAAGTTGACAACCGTCACTTCTAGCTAGCTAGCCCCACTATAGCTCTGCAGCAGAGGGAGTGGCTTTGCAGGTGCTCACCTTTGAGCCGGACAGTAGGTGGCGGCATTGCAGAGATATTTAGGAGTCCCGAGCAAGCTTCCAAATGAATTCTTGAACACTTTTCAGTTCATTGTGCTTGAGCTCTGTTCCATAAAGCAGACTGAGACTGAACCCTCCGAAACCCGCACGTGACTGTGAGCTGAGGAAAGCGGAATTCCAGAGCACGGCTTTAAAAATCAAACGCCAAGCGCCTATTTCTCGAGGGCAGGTACCCCAGACAGAGCCTGGGCTCTGACTCCCCGAAATAGATCACGAAAAGTCTGTTTTCTAGACTGTACAATGCAATACTAATGTCCAACCCTAAATGCAAAGGGATATCAGCTCTTGTTTCTGGAATGTCTAAATTTCAGACTTTGTTCCTCACACTGTAAGCCACCTTGCCTTGAATCTCTGCAGGGCTCTGATGTGTTTCTGTCTCTGCTTTTCCAACATACTACCTGTAGTGACTCCCTAACATGAAGGCTGTTATTGTCACTTTAAAGTTTAACACCTCTCTCTTTTCCATCTTTATTTTTCACCCTCAACTTGAAATGAAATCGATGGTGGCTTAATTTTCAATGTCTCCTGATGGATAGTCCTTATTACTCAGTACCTTCCTGTGGGAGGGATCTTTCTAGTTTGTGGAAATCTCAGTGGTTCCTCTGCTTCTAGGCTAACACTAATTTCTGGGGTCTTGTCCCAATTTACTTCGTTGGTGTACCAGATAGACTCTTTCTAGTCTCTCCACACACTGGTCTAAGTGGAGCATTCCTAAACCTATTTTAAGGCAGGTGAAACCCCGGGAACTTTCCACAGAGAAAGCCAATCCCTGTATAGTGCATTAAGCTCTCTCTGGGAATGATTTATGCAAGGTGATTTTCCTCTGCAGGATGATGAACTCAGAGTTCAAGGGTATGACTCTCACTGCTGACTGGAAGTGTTCCTGCCTCCAGCATTCTATCTATGTTTACATAATGAATTTATGTAAGGTCAAGATCCTGGGAATTCTCATTGCTGAAAACATTGCTCAGCCGCTGGCTTTGAGCTGTTCTTCCACAGGGACACTCTACTACTGTTGCCTCCTGTAAGATGCCATTTTACATACGTCTCTGAAGTTAGTCACAGTTCATACTCTATGGTTAATCTTCTGAAAGCAGGCTGAGGGTCTTAGGACACTGCCTGGCTTGTTTAGGAAGCGGTTGGGGTAGTGTCCTGCACAGCAAGTACCCAACTATGTCCACCTGATGGAGGCACACATAGGAGGTAGTTTAGTACCCTGGATCCCTATTTGGTGTGTGGTTATGTACACACACACACACACACACACACACACCCTTGTAATAAAGCAATTGTCAGCCTTGTTCTTTTACCTGCAGATATGTGCACACACAGTTTCCCCCAAACCATGTGCTTCAAAGCATCAGAATTCCCTTGATTCTTCACCCGCATCAGGCTACATGTACCTCCCAAATATAGTATAAGTTTACTTAGCCCTATAGTGACAATCAATTTTAGACAGTTTCTATTCAAGTGCATTGGCAATGTATCTGGACATGAATAATAGGAGGCTCTATGTGTCTCCTAGTAATCTTTTATGGAAAATATCTTATTTACCATCTTATGCCTATGCTTAAATGGGCATGCATATGGTTAAAATTAGATGTGTTATGGAAAGGGACCTGCACAGTTAGAAAAGTGAACCTATGAGCTAATCTTAAGTAAAAGAGAGAAACATATCACTAGACTTCTGAGTGATCAAACTTCTCCATTTTTTGAACCCTGTAAAATGAAGGTACTTGAGTACTAAGACTCATGTGGCCTATTAATCTTGACACTGTTTCCCCCAATAATCTCACTATAGTTTTGCTATAAATAAAGATGTTGATTACTTTGCACATTCATGTGAGTCTTTATTTTTAATTGTTTGGAATAAGAAGCCACAAACCTGGATTTGCTTGCTCTTGATCCTGACCACCAGTAGCTTTCTCAAATGAGGAGAGGACACAGGTGACTCAGTGAGGACACTGATAGCCACAACCTCCCTTCTCTTCATTCAGATCTACATTGATTTCATACTCCATGAATTCTAGTATAAAATATTCACCCATGTAATTTAACTTAGTTGAAGAAAATGATAAAATCAAAGTCTTCACCTTTAGTAGCTTCATTTGGCACCCAGTTCTCTTGTGGTTGCCTTTGCTTTGATGATGGCAATGTGGAGGGCAGTACTCACAAACAGTATCTTAATTAATAATGGCTGAAAACAATATTTAGTATTACTTAAATAGACAATGAGAAAAGTATAGAAAAACTGATGATTTTGAAATGAATTAGATAAAAATTGTAAAAAATGAGAAAGATCTTTAATTAGTAGATAACAACAGATCAATGAGTAATGACTTTAACAAATTTCCACAGCACATTTTTATCCCAAAGAACTTTACCAGTCAAGATAACAATGCCATCTTTGGTTCCCTTTATGCTTTAGAAAATAAAGCATTTGTTTTATTTATTTAAAGAAAAAATATAAGAATATACTGAGTTATAGTTGGTATAATTAATTGCATAGTTTTATTGATTCAAATATTTATCATCATTTTCCTTATTACTGATGAAATTTGTAATCACTCCTTATATCAGAGATAAAGACTATGAGGTTATAGATCAACCATTTAAGGTTGCCAACCCCTGCTATGGGACAAATTAGCCATGAGATATTCAGGGTCTTATAGATAAGTGAAAAGGACAGGGACTTAGATGTCATTTATGACAGAACTTTCTCTTATGGTCATCCTGGGACTCCACCTCTCACTTATTAGATGCAAAGGTGGAGGCATCAGGGCTACAGTTAATGCACATCAAAGCAAACCTTCCTCTCCTAGTCAGAAGAAGGGAATTTGAGCTCCACCTCTTCTTCTGAGTAAAGACAGTCTGATTAGCCCCAAAGATTACAACTTTGTGTGCTGTACTTATGGATTGTCATTATTCTAACTGAGCCCGTCAATCACCTAGCCAGGAGACTACTTCTTAGGAAAGCTAGTTCATATGAAGATAGCCTAAAGAGATAGGAATAATTATCTCCTCCCCTTAATACAATAACTTACTTATACATTCCAGGAGCCCCTCCCTCCAGGTAGCTGCTTGCAAATCTTCACTGTTAAGTATATATGTTTTTAAATTTTTATTAATTTGTTTTTAGAACATCTTATATGAGCAGTGCATTGTCTGTCATTGATTTTACCTCTTCTTTTCCCATTAAAGTTCTACCATGTTCTTTCTTTCACTCCCTGTCTAGCTTCTGGCCAATAAGTATTTTATTAAACCAATATTTACAGTGATGCATATTTATAGTGTACAAGCTCACAGTCCCACAGTGTTTTCCTTTTTAAAACAAGAACCCCAAATCTAATTTTCTTTGTATGGCTTTTTTCTCACTATTATCTATAATAACTTGTAACTAATACTGTAAACAAAGACAAACATCCATAATCCATATTTTGTTAATGTGGGCATAGTTCTCCAGACTACTTTTTGCTGAGTGGGGGCACTGGCAATCTCATGGGGATTCGAAGAAATTTTAGGATTATGGTCAAGTCCTAATTGGAGTAGAGGTGGGGCAATCTAGACTAGGAGAATTCTGGGAAGCCAAAGAGCTGAGTGACAGATGCTAGTCAGACACAGAGGAAAGAAGATGAGACTCCTGCTTGGAAAAAAGGTACCAAGCTCTTGGCCAAACATGGGTCAGAATCATTGGTTAGTTTAAGATCAAGAGTTAGCAAGTAATAAGCCTAAGACATTGTCTAAAGGGTTTATAAGGCTTTGTGTGATATTTTGGGACTAAATGGATGCAGGCTCAGCCAGGCTGGACAGAGAAATTTCTGACTACATATATCAGCAGTATTTGTTTCTCTAGGTCTCTCATCTATCTAGTCTCTGGTTCTTGATTACTCAAGCAGTGCCAGGTATGGGTTTCTTCTCATGGAGTGGGCCTTATGTCAAATTAGACATTTGTTGGCTACTTCTAAAGTTCTGTGCCACCATTGCACTATTCAGTCAGTATTCTTCCTGTACAGAAGGGACTAGAACATATGGATAAAGGGTCTATGTTGATACCAGTTCAACTTTTCCATGTTCACTGAGTTGTATGGGCATTGTATGAAGCAATGGGGATCTACTTTTAATTTTTGAGAAATAATCCAATTATACTGCCAATGTTGCTGAAAGTATTTATGGACCTCATGAGTAGTCTGATGAATACTTTAGGGTTACGTGTAGAGTTGTATTGTTCTCAGATGAGGATATTTGACTGCTTTCTTTTCTATTTGTACCTCTTTTATTCCCTTCTTTGTCCTGATTGCTTCTGCTAAAACATCAAGCACTGTATTGAATAGGAGTGGAGACATTGAACATGCTGCACTCTCCACAGGATCTCCTTCCTTGGATGTTCTAAATTCACCTTTCAGGTTGAAATATTTCTTGCAGTGTCTCTTTAGAGCTGGTATAGTGATAATTCTCTCAGCCTATTTTTATCATGTAGTCTTACTTTCTCCTTCAATTATGACAGTTTTGATGAATACACTGGTATGTGTTGGGAATTGTGATCAGTTAGAGCTTGAATTACGTGCTTTTTACTCCTGGCTTTCAGAGTTTTCATTAAAACAAAACAAAGCGAAACAATAAACAAACATCTGTCATTTTTAGTTCGCCTTTGTTATAACTAGCCCTTTTCTTTCATCTTTCAGTTTGTTTTGTATATTTAGCATTTTGAGTATAAGTTGATGTGTGGAGTTACTTTTTTGCTCACATCTATTTAATATTCTATGTGCTCTTTTACGTGTATGGGCATCTCTTTCCTCAGACCTGGAAAATGTTTTCCTGTGATTTTACTGATAGTATATCTATGGCTTTGTCTTGGAATTTTTTTTCATTCATATTATACTTTTTAGATTTGGTTCTTTAATGTAGAACATATTCTACTTAAGTGGTCCTCCCCCTCCCCCACCCCCCAATTTCTTTGATTGGATGACTGATTTCCTGATATTGTTTATAAATCCCACTATTCTGCTCTGTATATGATTCCATCTTTTGAGGAAGTTTTTCTTTTATTATTATTTAATAAATTTTACTTTAAGGTTTTTTTCTATATCTACCACTGCCCCCTCCCTTCCCTTCTCCCTGTCCCTCCCAGTCCTCTCTCAGTCTCCCCCCCACTGCATCCCCCATCCATTTCCCAAGAAGAGCAAGGAGTCCCAAGGTGAGTCAGTTCAGTCTGGCCTACCCCCAGCTGAGGTAGGTTCGAGTTCCTCATTTCAGTATCATGGCTGCGGTTAGGTGTTTTAAGGAGGCTTTTCATTGAGATTTTTCATTTGATTCATTTTATTTTTGATTTCCAGCTTTATTTCAGTTTGGCTTATTTTCAGCAATTCTATTTCTTTATTCCCATCTTTGTATCTTAAGCTGAATTTCATATTTCATTCAGCTGTTTATTTATGTTCTCTTGGAATACATTCATAAATTTATTCCTATGCTATTTAAATTCATTTGGGAGTTGATTTGCATTTACTTTTAAATCTTTGAACATACATAGAATTGCTCTTTTGAACTCTTTGGTATTTTAAATGGCTTTCATTAGGAACCTTTATTATTGGTAATATTTTCAGAAATACCTTATTGATTTTTTTTTTTTTTGCTTCTGATTCTGAGTTTTGCACATGCACTTTTGGAATTAGTTTATTAGTTAAGCCTTATTCAAAACTCAAGTTTCAGTGAGCAATTAAATTGTTTCACAGTGTTCCCTTAGCTTATCTGATCTTGATTCTAGTAGGTTCTGCCTAAAGTTCAGTTGTGGAACTCTTGATGCTGACTTCTGGGTAGAGAGGCAGAGGAGCTTCCTCTTCCGCTAGGAAATTATATTCTCTGGCCTCATTAAAGGGTTTCATATGAAAACGTTGGCAAGGTTTTATGTAGTTCTGACCTCAGGAGCTGTGGTCCCTGATGTGTAGGGGCTAGGATTTGGCATGGAATTTACATGCTGAGGGTCTGTGACCATACTCAGAATGATTGGAGTGTGTCTGATTGCCAGTGAGAGCCAGAGACCAGAAAAGGTTTGGAGTCATGGGTCGTAGGTCTCTGTCCTCACACTGGTGATCAGAATCCCTGTAGATCTTGGAAGGAGCCTGGCTTTGGGCAAGGGGTTAGAGTTGCAGTGCATGGGTTTCAGATCTTCTCTGGGCTAGCAGTTGTTCTCATGACTCCTGGTTAAGTGCTTAGAATCTGGCAAGGGAAGAGTTATTTGTAGTAAGTCTTTGACCTTGCACTGAGTCAATTGGAGTTTCCATGGTACCAACAGAGACCCAATCTTCCTCACAGTTACTACCTATGGAGCATCATAGAACCAATTATAACCAACAAGGAATGACTGTACATCAATAAGCAGTGTGTTTGTTGATTTTCCTTTTGTTACTATTTGTGTGTGTGTGTGTGTGTGTGTGCACATGCACCTGCAGGCGCATGCTCACTTGCGCTCATGTACACATATGTAAGTATGTGGACATGCATATGTATGTCCAGAGATTGACTTAAATTGTATTCCTTAATCAGTCTTCATCTTTTTTTGACACCAAGTAGCTCTCACTGAAGGTGATGCTTGCTGATTGTATAGATTGGCTGGGCAGCATGCCCCAGGGAAGCTCTGGTTTTCATTTCCCAGTGCTTGAATTACAGACACTGTACTTTTACATCAGTGCTGGGGACTGAATTTGAGTTCTTCTGCATATGGAGCAACGACATTACCAGCTGAGCCATTTCCCAGTCCCACATTTGCTATTTCATTTGTAGAGTTACATTCAAGCTGGAACAGTGCGAAGAGAGAGCCTGTAGACATGACCATTAAAAAAATATTCACAAATACTACAAAATATCAGCAAAGGCATTGCAAAACATCCAGAGCAACACTTAGCAGGCTTAGATGGGATCACCATGGAAGGTTACAGGCAGATGACAGTTGAATGAAAGAAGGAGATATCAGGCATGAGAAAAGTTGGGAAAGTTCAAGTTGTGGAAACAACCAGAACAACTACTCTGAAGAAGAATGAGGTTGATAAACTCCTTGGTGGCTGGAGCTTGAGGCAGGAGATGATATTTAGCCCAGATGCTAAAAGGCACCAGCAGCAAGGAAATGAATTTGGCCTCCATTTGGAGTGTGAAAGAAGGTCATTGCAAAGTTGGAAGCAGGAGAAAAATAACTAGTTTCATCTCTAAAAAGATGATTCTGAATGCATAGAATACTCACTGTGCAGGAGATTCAGGTAAGGCACTGGATACATTCTCAAAATCAGGAAGACAGTATAGAAAGACCAATAGATGTGGTAATTCAGATAAGAGGAACACAAAGGTTTCTCCCCATCTCTGCTTCAAATACTTTGGAGGAGCTAGTGGGTGTTGTTTCTGAGAGAGGTAGGAAAGAGCAGTGTTGTTATTGTGAGTCATTAAACATTAGATTCCTGTAGGCATGTCCAGGAGGCAGTTGGAGACACAGGCTTGGATAGTAAAGAAGCTGTCAGAACTGTGTAGTATGTTAAGTCATTGGCAAAGAAGTAAGGACACTGAAAGAGCCCTTAGGGAATCCAGATGCTTCTCTGAATAGGGGTCAAACAGAGGATACTGAAAAGGATGGACCTCTGTGGTCAGATTTAGTCCTGCAGAGCATGAGGACATAGAAATGGAGATGAGAAGCAGTAACACTTTTTCTGGTGCAATGTCCTCCTTCCCACATTCTTTTGTCAAAGCTACTATATCATGTAGCTCTTTATTACCTTATCTTTTTCCCCAAGTAAAAGGTAAGTGGTTTTCTGAGCTATGTCTTCTAATACTATTTGTTGCTGGCACATAGTTCTCATAACTGTATTGAATGATAAGACATATATTGTCATAAAAGCTTAATTTTTTAAACAAAGTCAAGATTATGATGAACTGTTATAACAATAAATATATATACTAATAAGTAATTTCATTTTTAGAGTTTTTGGAATTTTTAGTTTAGAACTTTGCCCTAACAACTTGTAACACTCAGCTTCATACCATATTTGTCTACATGACTTTATTAGCATATTCACCCTGGCAATAGTAATCAACAGCATCATATCTAATCACTTCATTCATTATGATTTAGACAGAAAAATGATGATTTAAATTCAACACTTAGCAGTATTGTGCTTTTAGTTATTCTCAAACCTGAGATAATTCTATAGCTGAAATAGGAATTGAATTTCTGACAGTATCAGAGATATTTAGTGAAGCCAACTATTGCCTATAAAAATTTGTGTGAGCATAGAAGGTCACATTTATTGTCTTCTTAAACATCATTGTATCCTGCTCCTAAGTTGGAATGTATGCTAGTGTGATTAAAAATCATCTCAGTTACATGATTTAAAGGCTTCAAAAAATCCTTGTAGACTAAAACTCAAGATGCAGAATAAGGTAGAGGGGATTAAAGATTCCTAATAATACACTTTCAAATGAAAAATATCATTGACCCCAATTGAGTGTAAGTCTCTTCAGAATTTACTTATTTTAGAAGCATTGCTAACTTTACTGCAGGAATAGTGGAATGCAACATTTAAGATGCAGAGGAGTTGTGTTGTAGATCTGTCTGTTGGGATTGGGCCACCCAACTCCCATTTTGATTGGTTGTGATTTTCTATAATGATCTCTGCCTGATGTGAAGAGAAATTTCCTTGATCGGGATAAGGGCTACACTAATCTGTGAGATCTGTGAGTATAGAAAAAATTAAAATGTAGTTAGGGATTATGTTGATTTGTAAAGTATAGGTTGTAGGTTCTTCTTTAAGATCTGACTTAACTTGTTCTGGGTAGTTGGCTTCATTTACAAGACCAGATATGATTTACTTCTTACTTAGTGGGTCTTAAAACTTATTAGGGAGGTGTTGATTACCACCAAAGTATGCATGCAATTACTGCAGTTTATGGTTATGTTACCATGATAATCTTCATTGTTTAGGTTCATAGGAACCATTGCTAGGTAGAACTATTAGTTGCTTCCCTACTTCGGAAGCTTGCATGGCATGTTCTGTTACCATGAAAGCTAGTCTTCAGAGGAGAAGCTTTCAGATCAGTTCCAGCTCAAGGCAACTGGGCTCTGCATCTGAAGTGCATGGTGTCTTTTTCAATAGGGTTTTACCCTCCACTTCTGGGAGGCATCTAAGTCAATAGCAACTGGCATAAACCTTGGGTAACATCTCAAAATATGGCTTCACATGCTTGCTTATGGTGTTTTTATTAGATGTCTATGGTTGGGAAAGAAAAAGTACAAAGATTGTAAAAATCAGAGGAACAGGGAGGTGTGTGTATGTGTGTGTGTGTTTATGTCTCTTGAGAAAGTCAGAAGCTATACTTACAAAGTCTCACCTGTTGGTTTTGCGAGTGAGAAGAGATACACACTACCAAGGCCACACGAGAGTTTATTTAAGAGAGTTCCCAGGCAGGTGCAGAAGCAGAGAAGAAGGACAGAAGACCAGGAGACAGAGAGAGAGAGAGAGAGACCTCAAACGTGTGCGGTCTCTTTTAAGAGAAGGGGTGTGTACAGGTTTACGTATAGGGCATGTGCCTTCCTATGTGTCATGCATCCAGGGAGGTGTTTCTCTATGCAATGACACAGGGTTTACGCAGCCTCGTCCAGGGGCGTGCCTCCGTACAAGGTGCATCCCACCTGAGCCAAGTCGGCTCAGCTACGTGGAGTGCCAGGAATCCTTACATCAGCCATGTGGATATCTAAATCTGAGATGATTAAGAAGAACACCAATAGACATGCTAACATGGAAGGGGAAAAGCTCAGAATGCCTCAGCCCTGCATAAAGACCTACAGGAAACTAAAGAATGTTGAGAATGTAGGAAATAATCTCTCTCAGAGAAGAATACACAAATTGTTTATCAGTACCAACTGACCAACTGGCCAGGCCTAAAAACACATGCATTCAAGTAACATTACATGGGCAATGCAGATTGTTTATTTAAGAATATATTTTTATTTAGGAACACACACACACACACACACAAGTATCTAGCAAAAAATAAAGAAAAGAAGAAGTCATGAGTTTGAAGGAGAGGCACATGGGAGGGCTTGAACAGAGCAAAAGGAAGAGGGAGAATATGATGTAATTTTATTATAATCTCAAAAAATAAAATAAATAATAAAAAATTATGAAAAAGCCATATACAAATCTATTATTTTATGAACTAATTAAAATATGATAAAAAAGAAAGCAAGAGTAGAATGACACATAGGGGCAGGTGTGCCCCACAGGTTATCTGCTTGCAGGACCCTCACATGTCTGTTAATGTGTCTGAGTAATTTGGATCTCTGGAGATTTGAAATTTCCATGAAGGAAATAGGAGGAAAATAAGAGGGTAGTGCATTCTTAACAATTGGATAGCGCTGCAATGGTAGTGGGATAAAAGAGTAAAACTTTCCAAGCTATACACATAAGCTGCTCAAATGTCAGAGTGCTGAATGCTGAGTAATACAGCCTTGCTAGCATAGCAATATGCAAGGTATGAAGAAAATGCTCAATGTGCTTTGTTAATTTAGGGTGTACTTGGCATAGGAGGGCCAGTTGGAGGTTCTTTTTAAAGTAATGTCAGATTTTTGTACTTCCATGTATTTAGACTTTTTTCAAGATTATTTTATTTATTACATGTACAGTATACTGAAGAGGGTGCCAGATGTCATAGATGGTTGTGAGCCACCATGTGGTTGTTTGGAATTGAACTCAGGACCTCTGGGAGAACAGTCAGTGTTCTTAACTTCTGAGCCATCTCTCCAGCCCTGGTATTTAAACTTTTTTAATAATATGAACACTCATCCTAAATTTCTCTATTGTACTTGCACAAAAATTTTACATAAAGCTTTTTGAAGATAGCATTCTAGTAGCTGATATATACTAATATATATATCAGTTAATACAGTACTGAGGAAGTGTCACAAAAGCCTCAGGATATACACATTTGTGGTATGGAGCAGGGTTGTATACTATTTAAGTATCCTTCCCTGAGAAATTCTTAATTTTGTATTTTTATTTTAATGATAATCTACAATATCTGAGCTAGAACAATGGTCTTCCAAATATTTCAAGTGAAATGTTTCCTTTTGATATAGTGCATCATATAGTATTTAGTATGGGTGGCTTGGGACAAGTCAGTATTTACTGGGTCTGTGTTTCCTACCACCTAGGAAACACAACGCACTCCCCTGCCAAAAGCCAAAGCCTGGTACATAAAAGAAGGGGAGAGGTCAGCTGAGATTCATTGCATTACAACTTAAGGCATTTGGAATCAGGACCTCCTTCTGTAACATGACATCGGAATAAAAAAAGTCAGATGGTTTGTTTCCTAAAAGCTAATATATGCATTTATATATATACAGGAACTTTAAAAGTAAAATTTGAATTTTATCGTTGTGATTTCTTTCACTGTGAATTTCAGATTAATTTTCAGGTTTTTATTTTCATGATCCTGGTATCTCTGTGCTGTTTGCCCTAAGATAGTTTGTTTGAGGTTAAAGGTAGATGCTGATAGAGAATTTCCAGGAAAAAATGATTCCTACTGGCATCACCTCTAAGAGAAGAATATTTTTTTTAAAAAACATTAATGTCTATAAAAGCCTTGAACAATCTTCTCGTCTTAAAATGCATTTTTAAAAATTACAGCATGCAATTGAAAACTGACATTTATTATTTAATAATGTCCTATTTTAGATGATGTGCTAAGAGGACACATTATCACGCTCATTTTCCTCAATACAAAATGCATTAAAGTCTTAGAATCATGGAATGAAGAGGTACTTTAGGAATTGCCCTGTCAAATGTCCTTCTTTGGCAGCACAGGGTGCAGAGACCTGGAGCTCCGTTACAGACACTGGGTGACCATTCAAGACAACTATGGATTCTTTATTTGTTACACTTTTCTACAAAAACTAGATGCCTATCATATCAGGGTAGAAAGAAACAATGACTTGTATCAAGTGGTAGAATTCACTGGCATTTCCTGGGTGTGTCCTTGAATGTCTTTCTTTACTTAATTAGGCCTCTGCTTCCTACTGTTTGTGGTCTACACACCTTAAGGAGCACAGGCCTTAACCCTAAAGAAAGGGAAAAGAAATGTGGACAAGAACACTTAGAAAAGACTAGTCTCTAATAATAATCAGGCAACAATTTGACACATCTTTATGTTGATGCACATTTTACTTATAGCATATAACAAATAATAATTTAATGGGAAACTTGGATGTAGACATCTAGAAATGTTCTTCCTTTGTTTTAGAATACAAAAATTACTGAGATTTTAGTAAAATGTAAGCCACATAAAGACAGAACTATACCAGACAATAGAAATTTTATGACTACAATCAGCACCCCCTCTTTTCAGAACTTATCACATATATTTCTCCATGTATTAGATGAAAATATTATTAAGTCTATGCAGTTTTTGTAATTTTAAAATACTTAATTATAATTTTATTTTGTATGCTTGGTCTTTTTTCTTCAAACACATCTATGGACTACTTGTGTTCCTCATGTTCAGAGAGGCCGGAAGCAGGCATCATATCTGAAAATGAGGTTACAGAAGGTTGTAAGTTTTTACAGGGGAACTGGGAATTGAACTTTGGTCTTCTAAAAGAGCAACCAGTGCACTTAACTGCTGAGACATTTCTCTAGCTCCACTTTATATAACTTTGTAGTTACTTATTTTGAAACATGATAAAAATTTATGAACACATTTGTACCTAGATCATTCACAGATATATAACTCACTTAATTCTGTGGATGTAATAAGGTGTGAAGAAATTTAGAAAGTAGCTCTCAGAATTGAACTCACGTTATAAGGCTTGGTGGCAGGTACCTTTACTAGCTGGCTATCTTGTTGGTCTCTTGGAGTGTCTTTCATAAGTCATTCATTTATTTTATATTCTGACTTGAACTAGAGGTTTTTGCTTGTGTTCTTTATTTAATCTGGAATCTGGGGGAATAAGGAGGCTCCCTTACCTGGGCTTAAGCAGTACCTCTTTTGAGTTTCTTTCATGGGGGAAGAATTTTATAAATAACTATATATATATATACACACATTTGTATATATAAAAATGTATATATATAAATATATATATAAATGTATATATTTACATATTTAAATATATATATATTTAAAGAGAATTTTAAGCCTAAAACAGAAACCTGAAATCTCAATCCCCCACCCCACTTCCTCCAAACTAGGTCAGGGCCATGGCATTCATGCAGACATACAGTGATACTTAGGAGAAAGAGTTAATGGGCTTGCTCACAGAATTGTATCTGGACTAACTTGAGAACACAGAGAGAATCATAGGCTGATTACCAGAAGCACAGAATCAGACCTGTTAGCAAAATTAACAGTGGAAGTACATCAGTGAGAGAGGGCAGATACTGTTGTTGTGTCTTACTATATGTTTACAGTAGAACCATGCAAGTCCCACACCTTACCTCATGAGTTCCAGATTGTGAAGTTTTAGTATGCTTGCATTAGAATTTATTAAATTAGTAAAATGTTCATCTGAAATATGCATAGAAATGTAAAAAATAATTACTTTTTAATAAAGTACTGAGACACAAATGATAAAATTGAAATAAATGGTAATTGTATAGTCATATTATTTCTCTCTGACTTCTTGGTTTATATTTTTAGAACTTTAATCAGCTTCAAAATGAGTCTCATATCTTATTTAATCATCCTCAGAACACTCTCACACTAATGGTAAAAATAAGAAGTATTGGAATTAGTTATTCTCCTTTTGTAATGAGTCTTTTTTTTGTTCCATCAGTCAGTTCAAAAATGATGGCATGGACACTTATTATTAATTATAAAAGATTGGCTTTTATTGTAGGTTTGTTTACACTTAGGTCTTATAGCAAATTGACCCATATTTTTATTGGTCTACCACGAGCATTTATCCCTATCCCATTGTGTGTGTCTAACTCATTCTGGATCTCACTGGCCTCTTTCATGTACCTAGATTTATTTTGTGTCCTCTCTCTGCCAGGAAGTTCTATATATTTCTCCTGCCCAGATATTGCTCATTTAGCTCTTTATTAAACCAATCAGAAGATGCCTTAGGCAGAGGCACATCTTTACACTGTAAACAAATATTTCACAATATCCTTTTTTATGATTGAATTGGATTTAATACCTAGTGCTCTGAAAAACAATTTTTGATTTTGTTGACTAAAGTCTGTTTCTCCCATTTCTAATAATTATGGCTTTTTATTAATAGTCTATTTGGATTTAATTAAGGTTAAAATTTAGAGTGATCCAATTAAAGTCCTACTGTTCTTTATTTTACACATACCCAGAGTACCTATTTGATTTTTCTCTAGTCTTCAGTAGACTTGCGGATGTCATCAAAAATGGTTAAATATATTTTAGAGGAAGCAAAATGAGAAAGATGAGAGGATTCCCACTGTGATAGAAGTAATATATAGAGTAGCATGCTGGATCCAGGATAACTTTACACCCAGGGACAATATCTGCCTGATTGGCATGGCTGGATGGGAAGTGCTACTGGAAAGTAGGGGGTAGAGAGATGCCCAGATTCCTCCTCAATGTGTGAAAAAGTACAGTGTGACACCCATGAGAGAAAGGAGATCTAAAATCTTACAGCCCTGGAGCCGAGAAACTTTGTAATAGTAGAGAGTAGAGAACCCCCCAATTGTGTTGTTTGAATTAGAGAAAGAGCCAAGCAAAATGACTTCTTGGACTACAATTTCTGTGTCCCCAGGAACACACAGAACAGTAGGGTGGAAATAAATAATGATCCCTTCAAAGACCGAGCCAGCATTCTTGTTTTTATTTTTCATTTCACACTAATCTTGGGTTTTGAAATACCTAATGCAGGGCTAGATTCAGGTATGATACATCTGTATTGGTCAGCATTTTGAGACCTGAAAAAATATCACAGAAAGGTCAACCAGACAGAGATTCAACAGAGAAATAAGGAGTCTAAGAGAGGTTATGATGCAAATGGATTTAATAGATATCTACAAAACCTTCCAATCAAATGCAAAGGAATATATATGTTTCTCAGCTCCTCATGGAACTTGCTCTAAAATTGACCACATAATTGGTCATAAAGCAAATATCAGCAGATATAAAAAAATGAAAATAATCCCTTGTAACATATCATTCCGCCAGGGCCTAAAGTTAGAGTTCAACAATATTAAAAATCAAAGAAAGCTTACCAAATCATGGAAACTAAACATCACTCAGTTGAACCACCTCTGAGTCAAGAAAGAAATTAAGAAAGAAATGGAAGTCTTCCTAGAATTTAATAAAAATGAATCTACAATGTATCCAAACTTGAGGGACACAATGAAAGCAATCTTAAGAGGAAAATTCATAGTGCTAGATGCCTATATGAAAAACCTAGAGAAATCCCACACTAGAGAACTAACAGCTCAGTTGAAAGTCTTGAACAATTAGAAGTAAACTGACCTAGAAGGAATAGACGGCAAGAAATAATCAAATTTAGAGGTGAAATCAATACAATTGAAACAAAAAGAACAATACAAAGAATCAATGAATCAAAGAGTTGGTTCTTTGAGAAAGTCAACAAGATAGATAAGCCCTTGTCCAAACTAATCAAAAAGCAGAGAGAGTGTGTCCAAATCAACAAAATCAGAAATGAAAATGTGGACATAATAACACACTCCCAGGAAATCCAGAGAATTATCAGATCATAGTTTGAAAATCTATATTCCACAAAAAAATGGGAAACCTAGAAGAAATGGACAGCTTTCTGGAAAGGCACCATTTACCAAAATTAAATGAAGAACAGATTAATTACCTAAACAGGCCTATAACTCTTAAGGAAATTGAAGCTTCCATTAAAAGCCTCCCCCAAAATAAAAGCCCAGGTCCAGATGGTTTCAGTGCAGAATTCTACCAGACATTCAAAGAAGAATTACTACCATTGCTCCTCAAACTATTTCACATAGTAGAAACTGAAGGAATATTGCCAAATTCCTTTTATGAGGCCACAATTACCCTAATACCCAAGCTACTCAAAGACAAAAAAGGAGAATCACAAATGAATTTCCCTCATGAATATTGATGCTAAAATTATTAACAAAATTTTGGCAAACCATATACAACAATATATAAAAAATATCATTCACCACAACCAAGTAGGTTTCATCCCAGAATACAGGGTTGGTTCAACATACAAAAAACCATAAATGTCATCCATCATATAAACAAACTAAAGGAACAAAACCACATGAACATATCCTTAGATGCTGTAAAAGCCTTTGACAAAATCCAACACTCCTTTATGATTAAAGCCATGGAGACATCAGGAATAGAGGGAGAATACATAAATATAATAAAGGTGATTTACAAGAAGCCGGCAGCCAGTATCAAACTTAATGGAGAAAAACTCAAAGCAATCCCACTAAAATCAGGAACTAGACAAGGATGTCCTCTCTCCCCTTATCTATTCAATATAGTTCTTGAAGTTTTAGCTAAAGCAATAAGAGAACAAAAAGAGATTAAGGGGATACAAATTGGAAAAGAAGAAGTGAAACTACCTCTATTTGCAAATGATATGATTGTATACATAAGTGACCCACAAAATTTCTCCAAGGAACTTCTATAGTTGATAAACATCTTCAGCAATGTAGCAGGATACAAGATTAATTCAAAAAAATCAATAGCCCTTCTATACACTAAAGATAAAAGGGCTGTAAAAGAAAGAAGGGAAACATCACCCTTTATAATAGCTGCAAATAGTATTAAATACTTTGGAGTAACTATAACCAAAGTGGTAACAAATCTATTTGACAAAAATTTTAAATCACTGAAGAAAGAAATTGAAGAAGATATCAGAAAATGGAATGTTCTCCCATGTTCCTGTATATGTAGGATCAATATAGTAAAAATGGCAATTCTATCAAAAGCAAACTACAGATTCAATGCACTGCCCATCAAAATCCCAACACAGTATTTTATGGACGTTGAAAGAATAATACTCAACTTCATTTGGAATAAAAGGAAAGCCAGGATTGCCAAATCAATTTTGCTCCAGAAAAGAACCTCAACAGGCATCACCATCCCTGATTTTAAGTTATACTATAGAGCTACAGTAATAAAAAGAGCCTGGTACTGGCATAGAAACAGACTTGTGGATCAGTGGAATTGAACTGAGGATCTGGGCATTAACTCAAAAACCTATGAACATCTGATCTTAAGAGGACCAAAACATTTGATGGAAAAAAATAGGTATATTTAACAAATGATGTTGGCATAGCTGGATGGTAGTGTATAAAAAAATGCAAGTACATCCAAGCCTGTCACCCTGCACAAAACTCAAATCCAAGTGGATCAAAGACCTCAACATAAAACCATCCACACTGAACTTGATAGAAAAGAAAGTGGGAAATACACTTCTACGAATTGGCACAGGTGACCACTTCCTAAATATAACACCAGTGGCACAGACAGTAAGATCATCAATCAATAAGTGGGATCTCCTGAAGCTGAGAAGCTTCTGTAAAGCCAAGGACACTGTCAATAGGACAAAAGGACAGCCTACAGAATGGGCAAAGATTTTTACCAACCCTACAAGTGATAGAGGATTGACCTTTAAGATATATAAAGAACTGAAGAATCTAGAGCCCCAAACCTTGAATATCCCAATCAAAAAATGGGGTTCAGAACTAAAATGGGAATTCTCAGCAGAAGAACTATGAATGGCTGAAAGGCAATTGAAAAAGTGCTCATCATCTTTAACCATGGGAGAAATGCAAATCAAAACAACTTTTTGATGTCTTACTCAGAATCACCTGACACCTGCAGATTGACTAAAATAAAAGGCACAGATGACAGCCTAATGCTGGAGAGGTTGTAGAGCAAGGGGAACACTCCTCCATTGTTGGTGGGAGTGGAAGCTTGTTCAGCCACTTTGGAATGCATTATGGCGGTTTCTCAGAAAACTGAGAATCAATTTCCCCAAGGACCCAGAAATACCACTTCTGGGTGTATACCCAAAAGACACACATTTGCACTCCAATGACATTAGCTCAACTATGTTCATAACAGCATTATTTGTTATAGCAAGAACCTGGAAACAATCTAGATGCCCCTGAACTGAAGAATGGATTAACAAATGTGGTACATCTACACAATGGAGTACTACTCAGCAGTTAGAAAATAATGATATCCTAAAATTTGCAGGCAAATGGATGGATTTAGAGAATATCCTCCTGAGCGAGGCATCACAAACCTAGAAAGATAAGCAGGGGATGTACTCACTCATTACTGGACTCTAAACAACAACAACAACCAAAAGCAAAGCATGCCCAAGTTGCACACCACTGAACAGCTTGGGATTGGCAACACCTTGGACTGACACCTTGGATCTCACTCCCCCTAGAGGGACACTTGACTCAATCTTGAAGTTGAGGGGAGAAAACTGGATCTGCCAGGAGTGGAGGCGGAACTAAGCAATATTGGGACCATGGGACCTTGGGACTGCCTGCCCAGGGGTGGTGTTGGGGAGATATGGAGAAGAGAGAATGACCTGATGTGGTGGGATGGGGAAGGGACCTTGAATAAGGATATACAAGGATAGAAAATGTGACTTCTTTATTCATAATAATAAATTAAATAAAAGAAAAATTACCAGAGATAATTAAGTGAAGAAATGAGGAAGATTTGTTCTGCTTCATAGTATTAGAGTCTCAAGTCTCTGGCCTTGCTGCTTTTGGGCTTGTGGAAGGCAGTAGATCATGGTGGGGAGTACACTCTATACACAAAGTGCTCTCTTGACAGTGACCACTTAACAAAAGAAAAGCAGAAAAGAAAGGGCTGTGGACCTCAACTGGTTTTGAGAACACATCTTAATGATAGCCCACTTGTTATCCTCTAAAAGGCTTTATCACCTTAGAGCTCATCACTTTGGGGACCAAGCCTATGTTTAACACATGGGTTTATCTTAGGGCATCCCATATATAAACTGTAGCAATATCTGAGGCCATGAAAACCTACTTCCAACCTCACTCAGCATTTTCTTTCTAGAAGTTCCTCAAGCTTGTAAAATTGTTTGCATTCCCTTAATTTCCTGGAATTTACATTGCTTCATAATTCAGACACCGAAAGATGTTAATGGATTTAAATCTGAGGATAGAGGAGAATTCCAAAATTTCCTTAGCTTGTTTCAGGTGCCATAGACATAGAAGTGAGACATACAAGAGAATCAAAAATAGTTGGACAATTTTCCACAAATAAGCTGGCAGTTTGGAAATTTGCATAACTTGCTGTTTATTTTCATCTGTTTGCTGATCAGAGGAAGTTATGTACAACTAAAGTGAACAGAAAGAGACCCTCAGGTCTCCACAGTTCTGTGACACTTCAACCACACCATTGCTAGTGCTATTAAAAGCTTTTTATAAAGTGATTTTTTTGAAAAACCATAATAATACTCATGAAACTATTAATTTACTTTTGTCCATTAGTTAGTGACTCTTTCACAAAAAGAATGGAGGATATATCATTTGCTTATTTCTTGCCGATAGAATTTTAATTCTTAGAAGAGAGGTGATAAGAAATGAGATAGACTTCATTGTCAATGTAAACAAATTTTTAATCTTGTGGAGGAGGCTTCACCTTTGGTTTACAGAGAATTTAGTTTCTTTTATAACATGCATGCCGCTACTGCACAAATTGGTATTTCTTATTAAGCCAGTTGTTATTGCAGCTTGCAAGGTTTGTGGCTAGGTAAGATCACTGGTATGTTTTCTCCTCCAGCAGTCTTCTGAGCATCTTCTGACAACTACAAAGGCCAACCTGCAGGGATGAAGCTTCCATTTTAGAACCAGTTCCATTTCCCTACATCCTATGACTCAAATTGATAAAAGTATTCAGCAATAGAATGTTACTGTCAAGTTATATAGGGTAACAAAGACTATCCCCTGCATTGTTTTGGGCATTTATGGGACTCTATTCACCAATCAACTTGAAGGGAGGTGACCCCTAGGTGGCCCTGCAATTTTGTTTATTAGTCTTTGGCATCTGGAAGAGAAACAACCTCCCTTCATGTGAGACAGTCCAATTTAAATCAATATATATATATATATATATATATATATATGTATACACACACACACACACACACACACACACACATATATATTAGAGGGCTTCTGAAATAGTATGCTTCCATATGGCTTTTTCAGAGGTCTTTAGTGTTAGTTATCTCCCCTATCTCATCCCTTACTGGGTTATCCACGCTATCCTCTCATTCTCATTCTCTGTCCCACTTAACACTTCCTGCCACATTCTTCCTCTTTAGTCCCTTACACCACCTGTGTTCTGCTGGGGAATAACTATTTTGTACATTGTGAAGACGTGTCACTGTTATTGGTTCAATAAAATGTAGAATGGCCAATAGCTAGGCAGGGTTTCCAGGCACAGAGAATTCTGGGAAGAATATGGGTGGAAAAGTCTGACAGATGTGAAATAAGTAAGACATATTAAAGGAGATAGAAGGAGGTAAAAGTCACATAGTAGAACATAGATCAATAAAAATATGGGTTAATTTATGTTATAAGAGCTAAATTAGGAACATGCTAAAGCTATCTGCTGGTCTTTTATAATTAATAATAAGTCTCCAGGCTATGATCTGGGAGCTGGAAGGCAGGACAGAAAAATATTCCTACAATGTTTTACTACCCACTACCTTAAAACTTCAGCCTCCATGGCCTTTCTTTAGTTCCTTAGATGTTACAGGTGTTCCAATTCAAACAAACACAAAAAAGATTCAAAACTAGAATTTTTCTATGCTTGAGTTGTCTCACTCAGAATGATTATTTCAAACCATTCATCTATCTGCACATTTCATAATTTTACTGCTAACTTAGACAAAAAGCCATGATTGGGTAGGTCATAGACCCCAGGGAAGAATCTACTACTGTTACTCTGCTTACCATATATACATATTTTATACCAATGGATTAATTCTGCTCTCACTACTCTTCTAAGAAGCTTTGCTCTTTGTCAGCTGGTGATTAATATAGAGACTTACAACTAGTCAAAGTTCAGAAAATCAGAGTCTACAAGGTGTTTAGTCATAAATGCAGTATTACACACCTTACGCTTCTCTCCACCTAAAACTTTGAAGACTGAGTGATCATCAGAGATGAGGAAATGGAAAAATTATAAGGACCAGAGAAAGTTGGGAATTTCTGTAGGAGGGAGAACATGTTTTATTCAAAGATGTTGTCCTTAATAGCCTGTCTTTGTTCCATTAGATAACCTTTCAATTATGCACATAACTGGCACCACTAAGGGGACTTGGTAGGTTAAAAAGCAGAAGACATGAATTTGAGATGGAGAAGTGATGAGGGCATGTGAGGAGTTAGAGATAGTTTGATCAATATACATTGTATACATGGTTGAGATTATCAAATAAATCAAAAGGAAAGAAAGAAAAATATTTTATTAATCATAAAAAGATCCTTAGTGGATGTGATTTAATGATGGTCAGATTATAAATTATATTAGTGTTATTACATGATTCTTGCAGTAATATGTGTGCAGATTGAGTCAGTCAAATAAAAATTAACATAAAATAAATTTGGAAGTAGTAAGATGTCTTAGTAGTTAAGAATGCTTGTGGCTTTTGCTAAATACCAGTTTGGTTTCAAGCACCTACATGGAATAGCTCACAATCATCCATAAGTCCTGCTGTAGGGGATTTTACACCTATTCTGGTTGCCAAGGGCATCACACCCACATGCACTATACAATCACACCAACACAAGCAGAGAGAGAGAGAGAGAGAGAGAGAGAGAGAGAGAGAGAGAGAGAGAGAGAGAGAGAGAGAGAGAGAGATTTAAAAGACAAAATAATCTTCTTTATGGAAACTGCAGAATTTACAACATTTGTGGCAAAATTAGGTGAAGTCTGAGACAAATTGAGTTCATTTTTTATATGTTTTTAATTGGAACTTTAGTAGAAAGCATAGGAAACTTTTTTTTGAATGGTTGTTCCCCAAACAATAAAGATTACTTGTTGTAATCATGGTTTCCTCTTAGAGGTTGAAGGTAGACTTCTATTGATGAAGAAACCACACACATAGAATATAGGACTCAGATGTCGTAACTGGAATCTGACCTGAAAGCCTTTTTCCTGTATTATGGCTTCCATGGTACTTTCTAGTACCATGCAGAGAAAGGAGAGAATGAAGTAGTTCTATCTAGTTACAAAACTTATGAACCACAGCAATCTACCAGTATGGCAAGATATGCACAAAGGTATAATACATGTTGGTAATAATCAACATTTGTATAGTTTCACCTAAAGCTCACTAAAAGGAGGGAAATCAGGCCCAGTATTAGAAACTTTGCCAGCTTTCCAGTACCATTGAGGTCACAGACCTTCAAAAAGAATCTGCTATGACCTCTTTTCTAGACTTGTATAATTTCTTGCTACCTTCTAAATCTTATTCTTAGACTTATGGATAAGTTAATAATTTTAAAGAGGCTTGATAATAGAATGAGGGAAAGAGGGAGATTTATGTTAATGGTGGGTTTTGTATCTATCTTAATTTATTTCTATTTCTGAGACAGTCTTACTATGCATCAGAGGTAAGCCTCCAACCTATGAACCTTCTTCCTCAGCCTCCATGGAGTGTGATTGTAAGTGCATCTATCCATCCTTCTTGTCTGTCAAGAGAGAATTTTTTCAAAAATACATTTTATTATGAATATTTAAAGAATAAAATATAATGCTAGAAGTGGACATGGTGGCAAAACCTGTGATGCAAACGGTTTGTGGTAGAGGCAGAGACTTATTTGAAGGCCAGTCTCATCTCACATCACCAAAACTAAACTAAACCAAATCAAAACCATGATGTTATAAAATCTACAATTAGTAATATGGTTACTGTAGTTCACTAAGCAGATGAGCATTATCATATTCTCATAATTACCCCCTTTTCCTGTGCAATGAATGATTACAGTGTCTTTACTTTGCAAAGGACTGAGTACAACACTCTCCTATTAAGCCCAAGTGCATTGCATTCGTTTATCCTCTGTGTTTCTGGTCTTATAGCCTTTTACCCACTGAACCTAGTTCCCCTCAGTCATACCCTATGAACTCTTGTTCTCCAGAAAGATGGCTGTTATATAAAATGAACATGATATCTTCCAGAAGAACACATGAGACTTAGAAACACTATTAAGGAAAATGGTCATCTCTGTGTTATTCTCAATATCTCGTTCCTATTTTATTATCAGATCTTAGTTCAACCGAGAAAAATCAACACATTTAAATATTAATCATTCTGAGCAACCGACTCTTGATTCAAAAACCTGGCATCTATTAATAGAACAGATAATGAACCACTTTTTTGTGAAACCCATGAGCGGGCTGATTAATACGTTTCACATGTTATTGAGAGAGATGAAAGCAAAGAAGATAATAACCTCGTGATGAAGTGATTGCTTCAGCTTCATGGTATTATTATTTTGCTTCTTGCTGCTAATATTCAGATACACAAAATGCTAACATCAGATGCATAGAATTATAAAATATCTGAATTATTTTAAAATAAAAAAATCGTACATTTTTTTTAGAATTCTTTCCATTTTTTAGAAACCAATTCTTGGGTTACTTAACTTTGTTGGCCCATAGGACTACTTGCTATTTCTCTCTTTAATGTCCAGATAGTCAATGGACATTTTTATCACTTACCTCAGGAAGTTTTGTTTTTTCCAATTCTGTGTTAATAGATAACTTTATATATTTATTTTTCATATAATCATGCACATTTTATCTGATTTATATACCCCTCTTGATGATACACAGAATTGTGATTTATTTTTCCTCTTTATATAAAGCTCTATACACTGTAAGTTATTTCAAAATAAAGAGTTTTAAAAAATATCAGGAGTCAAATTATTCTGATTTCAAACAGATTCATTAATATTTTATTACATATATTTTCAGGCCACCTTTTTCAATGTATTTGAAATCACACTTTGATAATAACATTGTGTTCCTTACTTTCTACTAATGTTACATCATAATCATACAATCTCAATGAAAATGGCTCACTAAGATTGCTGATGACTGGGTGTTTTCAGGACTGCCTTCCACACACTCTCTGCTGCATGCACCCCTATAGTTAGTTACCTCTGTTAGACTCTGGTTCCCTGAAGCCTCACTTCCCTTTGAATTGTATCATGAAAGTAAAACTTTGAAAGAGAAGTTTTCTAGTTTTTTTACTCCTGGACTTTTAAATGACTGCTTTTTTTCTTTCTGTCCAGCTGTTCCAATTCCACACGAATATTAATGATTTTCCTCAACATTGCAGAGTTTTGGGGTTTGGGAGATTCTGGCATCCCAAGTCTGAATCTAGATATAGCTGAAGATGGCCCCATTTATAGCTTCATTTTCGAAACCATTTTGTCATTTCCTCCTATGAATTTTGCTTCCCACGTGTATTCTACACCTCAAATATAACCCTATTTATTATTCATTATTTTCTTATATAAGAAATATGAGGATAGGATATTATTTGCCATATTTTGGAATTAAGTTCATATTTAGTTTTTTTTTCTAGTTTATTTAAAACAGAATATTACCTATGAATTATATTAATATTATTTTGAAGTGACTATGTACTTTTCTTCTTAAATTTCAGCCTTAAAACATTTAATGATAATGCATTCATATGCACTTTTATTTTATATTTTATACATTGGTCTTTATTTTTAGGACTTTTTTTTTTTAATGAGGAGGCATTCTTAAAGTCACAACCATAAGTACAATTCAATAGTTGTAATGTGAAAAGCAGCTTTTCTAAATGTTTCACTAAAATATCTGTGAAGGCACAGGAAACAGATGAAAATCATGATTGCATCAGACTTGAGAAGCATTCCATGACAGAATGTAAGAAAATAATTCCCAGACGAACACACATTCTACTCATATCTCATGCCTTGCGGCATACTCATGTGCTGTTGAGAGATGCAAGTTATGGCAACAGGATCAAGAGCCCTGACTTTTCACCACTGCCTGCTTCCTGAGGCTGGCTTGCTTTCCTCACACTGCCTGGCTTGAAGAAACTCTGGTCTACTTGTCACTTCCTCTTGTGCTTTGCCCCTTTAGGGCCTTTGGAACATCTCACCTGTTAATACACCGAGTTTTTGTTGACCCCACCGTCACTTTAATTAGGTGACAAGTCATTTGGAAAAGGGATTGTTGGTTAATCATCACTGCACTCCACTGTCTCAGTGATTCTGTGCATTATTAGGAGTGTATAACAAATATTTCCTGAGTTGAAATAATAATGCAATTAAAATTAGATCAGTGTTTTGATAGTGTAAGAACTTTTGTCATATACTTTCAGAGAAATACTGAGAAGAAGCTTATGCCATGCTTCATACATAATTCTTTCAATACATTGCTGTCACTCATTTTCAAAATGTAAGTTTTCAAAAATTAAATAAATTCCTTCAGATCATTGCATAATGTATTCATCAATTAAACTATTGTCTTCAAGGATAAGCCGATGTGTCTTTTCCCAATGCTGACATATAAAAGGAAGGAACTTCAGATGCAAGTATCACCAACAGAATACAAGAGATGGAAGAGGTAATCTCAGGCACTAAAGATATAAAAAAGAAATAGATTCATTGGTCAAAAAAAAAATCCCTGTTAAATCTAAAAACACCTCTGACACAAAAAATCCAGAAAATCTGGGATACTATGAAAAGATCAAACCTATTAATAACAGAAATGGAAAAAGAAGAATAATTCCAGCTTCAAGGACCAGAAAATATTTTTAACAAAATTATGGAAGAAAATTTTTCTAACAGAAAGAATGACATACCTATAAAGGTGCAAGCTTACAACATATCAAATAGATTGAATCAGAAATGAATGTCCCCTTGCAACATAATAATCAAAGCACTGAAGACACAGCATAAAGAAACAATATTAAAAGTTAGAAAGGAAAAGACCAAGTAATATATAAAGACAGACCTGTTAGAATTTTACCTGACTTTTCAATGGAGACTGTAAAAGTGAGAAGGGTCCGGACAAATGTCCTGCAGACTGACTGTAAGAGACCACATATGCCATCCGCAATTACTATAACAAGCAAAACTTTGATCATCACAGATGGAGACAATAAGATATTCTATGACAAAGTCAAATTTAAGCAATATAAACCCAGCCCTACAAAAGGTACTAGAAGGAAAACTCCAACCCAAGGATGATAATTCCACTCATAAAAATACAGGCAATAAATAGTCTCACACCACTAAAACCGTACAAAAGGAAATGCTCATGTGAGCACATACACACACACACACACACACACACATACACACACATGCTACCACCACCATCAATAATGATAATTAACAACCATTGGTCACTGATATCTTCCAATATCAAAGGACTCAATTCCTCAATAAAAAGACACAGACTAAGAGAATGCACATCAAAGAAGAATCCATCCTTCTGCTGTATTTAAGAAACACCTCAACATCAAAGAAACAGACATTGCCTCAGAATTGGTAGTGACTTACCAAAATTATTTTCCAAGCAAATGGACTTAAGAAATAAACTGATAATGTCATTAAAATATCTAACAAAACAGACTTCAAGCAGCTCTCAAGTCAGATTCCCAGGAATCCTCCCAGAAACTGCACGTTTCCTCTCTCCACATTAACTCTATAAAGTCAGTTCAAAGCAAATTCTATAGACCCATTGTTTTCACAAGGAGTGTCTCATTGTAGATCTTTCAAGCACATATTGTGGCTTTACTTGGCACCTGAAAATACTGCCTTTTGCTTCATCACTGTAGCTTTTGTTCAATATTTTTAATGCTCATTTTAAAAAACTTTTTTATATTTTAAAATTATAATATAATGATGCCATTTCTCTCTTCTCTATGCTCCCTCAAATCTTCTCATGTATGCTCTCTGAGATCATATACATACAAATGGCATTATATGAATTGAGCAAGTTGTATTTATATATGTAAGAATAGGTGTGTGTATGTTTGTGTAAAAACAATTTTAAAAAAACATAAATGATTTTGGTTCAATACTATACTACTGTGAAATGTATCTGTGACCACAACAGCTGCTGCTCACAGTGATGGCTGGCATCAGTTTGTCTCCATCTCCTGACTCTTACAACTGGTTCTAGCCCACCTCCCTCCAAATATTGATTACTGTCTCTGCCTCCCACCTCCATAATTATGTCAGCATCATGTGCCTTTTGAATTCATGGAATGTCATGCCAGTAGATCACACCAAATGAAACAGCAATCCTTTTGTCTCATTATTTTTTGTCTATTTTCCCCAGTAAAGGTAAGGTAAATATATTGTTTAGGGGCAACATAGACATAGAATTGCATCTCTTATTTCACACACCATAATTTGACACAATTGTTTACCCACATCATGTCACTGATGCTCTGCTTTAATTTTTTTTACACCTAAGCTGAAGTTCTTGTATTTAATTTTACAGAACTGAGAAATTGACAGACAAGAAATTTTGAATAAATATTAGTTTATTCAATGACCTACAGTTTAAAGACAGGAATATATTTCTGAAATGAAAATCAGATTTTTACCTTTTTAACTTGTCTCTTTTCTTGGATGGTAAGTGTGAGGGAGTCTCTTATGCACCTGTTGGTCTGAAATGCACTTTGATCACATTTTGCATAAATGTGCAGCAATAAAAACATGCGAAGATGCCATGTAGCTGAAAAAGATAATTTTTTTCCTGTTTTCTGTCTCAATTCTCTTTAGCATTTCTTCTGTTTGACATTCCATGGGAATTCAGAGGATATTTCTATTGTAAAAATAAAAAAAAATCCTTTGCTATTGTATGAGGTTCTCTGTTTTTATTTATTTTATTAAGAGCATAAACTTGAAGTGTTATTTTTCACCAGGAGAGAAAAGGCAAGGAACATCTTTTTCAGGTTTATAACAACTATAAAATTTGAAAACCTTGACAGTACATACTTTATATACTATTAGAGAGTGATTTCATGAATCATTAGGATGGACAGGTTTAGCAAATACTATTAAGAAAGATAATCACAACTGAAAAGAACTTTTTGTGCAATTGTTTTTCAATGATTTACCTGTCACTGTACGTTAGCCAGAACTATTTTGTTGTTAGAATCATGACACTGATAAAGGTAAAGGCTTCAGCCTGTGTGCCACAGATAATGTAACAGACAGTCAGGACTCCATTACCAGAACAAATACTAACACAGACAGCTACTGCTTGTGAGCAAAGGTGGGGAAAACTCCCTTTATGAGTCTTCTCGCCTTCAGGTCTAGTTCTAAGGAAGAAATATGAAATTAAAAAAAGAGCTGTTGAGTAGTTTTTCACAGCAACGAGAGGACTTATATTTTTATAGAAGTGAAACCTTGCTAAATGGACAACATTTGAATGATAAGACTTCACAGTTTGATAACAGTGGCAGGAGCTAGTTTCAAAATACAATGTGTGAGTAAGTTCTGGACATTCTATCTCCTCCCATAGCTCATTGAGATGACTCATCAGATTTGTAGATATGATGGAAAGTTTTTCATTGCTTTGGAAAGTAGGAATAAATGTCTCATTTTAAGAAAGTAAAGTAATTTGTTCTACTTTTGTCAATGGATATAAATAAAAGTCCCAGAGAAGTGACAAGCCAGTCTCCCCAAACACAGTAATGAGTCCCTGGGGGACCTGTGGAGAAATTCTGCAGAGACACCTCTAGGGGCCCCTGAGGCAGCATCTCCTGCTTCCTACCACACTCCAGGGAAGGGGGCAGAGCCCAAAGTCATGCTGCACAAATAGCACACCAGGGATACGGCTTTACCTGTGCCTGATCCACACAGCCAGACAGGAATCTTTCCTAAATATGCCTCCATGAATCTTCAGACACTAGGTCAAATGACAACAAATATTTTCCACAGTTCTCCCTGCAATAACAGGTTGAACAATACAACTGGATATCAGTATGAGGCTATCAGTGGAATCTTCTCCACATACTTTGGAATGCCTACAACATATAGGTGCAAGCCGGAGACATGTAAAGCTGTATTTTTGACAAAAGGCAAAAGTGAGGCAAAGCATGAATTATCCTGATTCCAATGTTGCAAGGCTGTCTCTGAAAAGTCATAGACCGCGAGATCTCCAGTTTTTTAAGTGAAGAAGGGACAAATGTTGAAAACAAGGTTCTTAGGTAAAATAATTTTATAAAAGGCAATATACTCCATTGCATTATTTAGCAACATTTATTCAATGATAAAACTGTAAGAATCTTATGAAAATTATGGATTTCCACCCAAAAGACTACGTACGCCAGTATGTATGGGAGGAAATATTTGCATAAAATTTTAGGGGTTTTGTAGCTTCCCTACAATTCATTTACTGATTTCATGCTGTCTCTGTATTTGTCTGGGTTTACAGAGAAATAGAATTATTAAGATCAATAAGATATCTGTAAATCTGTATGATAATAACCATATCTATATTAGATTTATAAATAAAGGTGAATAGATATAGGCATGGAGAAAATACATACATATATACACACATATACAGTTGTATACATATATACATAGTATATACGTATATACTATACTATTGATGTGGGATGTCTTTCTGTATGTTGTTAAGAAAGGAACTACCTTGGCCTACTGCAGGCATGTTAAAAATAGGCTGGAAAATCAGAGTATAGATAGGGGAAGGAGGGCAGAGTCAGATAGAGATGTCATCCAGCTGCCCAAGAATCAACATGTAAATTAACACAGGTAAGCTACACGGCAAGACAGATTAATGGTAATGGGTTGAATTAAGATTCAGGAGCTAGCTAGCAATATGTTCATAGGCTGAACAGCATGAAATTAATATGTCTTTGTGTGATTATTTGGGGCTAGTTGGTCTGAAACTGCAGGTCTGTGGGTCTGGATCACTAGCTGGATGGGCCAGAAACCTCATACTACAATACTATAACTATAGAAGTTGAAAACCCAAAGTTGGTGAGCTGGAGATTCAGGAGAGACAATGGTTTATTTTGAGTCTGGATCTAAAAGATCAAGAACTCCACCCAAAGACAGACAGGTACAAATAGAAGAGTTCTCATTCTGCCTGTTGTCTTTTAATAAGTGGGTTAAAGCTCATTCACACTGGAAAGGGTGATTGGCTTTAGTCAGCCTTGTAAGTATTCCTGGTACTCCACGTGGTTGAGCCAACATGGCTCTGGTGGGATGCACCTCGTACCAAGGCATGTCCCTGGGCGTGGCTGTGTGAACTGGTGCACACCCCTTCTCTTTGAAAGAGATGCTATGTTGTGGTTCATCTCTTCTCCTGTCCTGCTTCTCTGTTTCTGTACCCGCCTAGGAACTCACTTAAATAAACCCTCATGTGGCCTTGGTAGTGCAAGTGTGTGTCTCTTCTCATGCACAAAACCAACAAGCCTACTGACTGAAGCATCAATGCTATGCAGAAACATCTTTATATGTATAATCAGAAATAATGTTTAACCAACATCTACATAACCATGTCTCAGCCAAGTTGACACCTAAAATTAAATATCACCATATTTGATCTAGAGAAAAACACAAATATAGCATTCTTTTGGAAGAACAGTTATAGGCAGTAGCAATCACAGTTACAGGGTGAAGCATTTTCAACTCAAGTTTGAGACTTCATAAAGTGGCCTTGAGATCCTGGGTCCACATTCCTCATGGGTTGTATGCTTTTAGATACGACTGCCTTGGTTTGGTGAAGAATACCCTAAAAATGATGGGCATGACTATTATAATCACACAGTGAAGAAAATGATTCTTTAGCATAACACTTCTCTAGGAACAATGAGCATAACACTTTATTTACAGTGAAATAAAACAACCAAAAACTAAGTCTTTTGAAATAGGGAAAAATAAGGCTATATATTAAAGAACAGAAAAGAGATTGCTTTTATAACTTTCAAAAACATCAGTCAAGGTATCAGATAATCACATTCCAATGAAAAAGAGATAATAACCAATACACATGATGCTGTTTTTTTATCCCAAAGACATGCCAGATATACATATATACTTCTTGGTCAGAAAGATGAAGCCAGTTAAAATGTCTGCATGGCATGGTTGCTGCAAACAGCTTAAGGACTATTTCAAAATTTGTGTTTAAGAAATATTTATATAATTTAAAAGTATATATAATCTCAGATTAAAGTTTGAAGCTTGATGGAGAATGTTTAATAACACATGTTCAGAATATAGGAAGAGTAATTTCTAGAATAATTAGATATATGCCATAGGTTATTAAAATGACATCAAATAGAAAATTTTAAGTGAAGCCACAGATAATGAATAATAGCAAATGGTTAAGAGTCTCTTGTAATATTATGTATACTAATCACTTATAAGTGGTTGAATGGATTTTTGGAGAAACATCTAGGCACTTTATATTTTTTGCTATTCTTGTTTTCATATTTTGGTTATAGTATAAAATATCCCAAGGGACAAAGAATTGCAGGTTTATAGATTTTTTGTTACAACTCTAAATAATATCATGTCTTGTCTGACACATCAAAGGAAACCTGCTATACAAGCTTGGCTTTTATATAATGTTCACTAGTCTGTCTCACTTCCTCGGTTCCAGTGGATAAACTGTGAAACAGATGGAGACAGAGATACAAGCATAAATTTCTTTAGTGCACTAGTATGGCTTTTAGAATTCTTAGAATGCCTTCCTACTTATGCTACAAGCCCAAGGTGGGCAAAGCTCTGAATCCTGGATTCTGGAAACAGGTTTCCCAGGCAACAACTCTGTCTTCTGTCTTTTCTTGCTGCCCTGGAATGCTCCAAGGTATGCTGCTTATTTGCAATGGAGACTGTTGTGTTTCTAGCAAACAGGTCTAGTTAGAACTGTGCTGTGCTCCTTTGTGACTCCCTCTAACAGGATTGTAAAGGCAGCAGTGTATCTGGTTGCATCTCAGTCTACCTCTTCTCATCTTCCCCCTTACCTGCCCTAATACCACATCTTCCAAATAAGCTGTTAACACCTCACCATTGCCTCTAGCAGAGGTCACTAATGAACAACTGTACAGAACTGTGTGCCCTTATTGCAACTTACAAAAAGGATTATGAGTTATTATTATAACTATTCATGTTATTCTTAATCTAATAAAATGGGAACAATATTGTTTCCTTAAATGATGAAAACACAATGAGGAATGATAAAGGGGCACTCATGTACCTGTCAAGCAGTAGTTATTTTTTAAAAAAATTTTGTTAGAAAGTAATGTATATCTTTATATTCTAGAATGTATCCTAACGAAATATGTGAATAGAGGAGAAATTGTCTATTTTAATATGACTATTAGGCATGTTTTGAGTGTGGAAAACCTTGGATGGTCATCACACTGGAATTTATTAAATTTAGGTCAATAAGATGATTGTGTTTAACTTGTTTCTAGGCAGAAGAAGGTCAATGGGGCAATGCAGTAGGACAAAAAACTAATGGAGGGGATAAACACAAAAAGTATATATGAAAATCCCAGAGTAAAACTCTATTTTATACTAATTGAGTACCAACATAAAAAGAAATAGCACAGATAAAAGAAAACAAAAACTGAATATATGTTTTCATATTTCTTAAGAGAAAGAGGTCTTTGAAATGTCTAATTTTTCAATCTTTATAATAACTTCAAAATAAGTAGTCCAAATAAAGTGTTTCTAAAGAACTTACAATAAACATGAATATTCTGTGTAATGATAACTAAAAATAATAAACTAATTATACACTTCATATCACCAAAGCGGAGAGCCTAACCATGTAAAAATCTTGAAAAAATTATAGCAAAATAAGAAAATGGTTGTTGGAGCTAATTGCAGCTGAGTGCTTTTTCCCCCAATTGTTGTTAGAATGCAAATTTGAAATAAAAGAAAATATATTTCTCTCATGCTAAAAATTAAACAAAAGATAGATAATTTGGATATGCATAATTTGGCAAGACAGAACTAATATTTTAAAGAAAATATACTTTCACATTCTAGTTTTCCTGGCTTTGAGAATTTTCATTTGATCAAGTGTGTTTTTCCTCATGTGAAGTTCTCTTCAGAAGTGTAGTATTTGGCAATGTAGAGTGGATATGTCTGATATATCACCACATTCTGTTTCTTCCCCTTTATTCCTTTAACCTAAAGTGCTAGTCCAAAATAATGACATGTCATGTCTTTGTGAAATCAAGAATAAAACTATTAATATGCAAGAATAAAAGGTTCTTGAAACTCCCATTGCCAGAGGGTGCAATATGCAGAGACTAATAATGTAGTGAAAGTGGTATAGTACAATTTAATCTGGCAGTTTCTTTTCCAGCCCATGGGGAATATAAGAACAGTTTAATAATGAAAAACTGTATAAAGAATTAAGAGGAAAAAAGCAGCAGGAAATGTGGCACAGAGATAAAACTACATTCTTAGGACAAATTGACACCAGTGTGTGTCTGCTGCTGCCTTTCCTCCTCTCTCTGTTATAGGAAGTCTGTGGACATTTGTACTTACTCTCTTGGTTTCAGCAATAGGAAGTGGCTGATTAAGGGAGGGCTGATGTGCTTAAAGCTAACTGTTTAACACACTCAACTTTCAGCCATCATATATGTATGTACACACACACACACACACACACATACACACACACACACACACGATGCAATAGCTCAAGTATTTCTCCCAAAATAGCGTGTGGTAGAATTCAAATTCATCATAGATCATGGGCATACCATCCTTGTGAGTCCTCTCACAGGTCTACAACAGTTACATAGAACAAGTTTTCTAAAGAAAAGTTGCCTTATGGTTCTCTATGTCCATCTATTTGACCTACACTGTTTTCTGCCATGAGTTGAAGGAGTGTGAGGACTTCAGCAAAATATATATGTATTTAGAATTTCCCAGCTACCAGAACCACAAGCTGAATTACACCTCTTTGTGTAAGGATTTCTGGCATGTAGCAACTTCGTGGTAAACACAACATGGCACAGGCAGAACAGGCCTCATATGGAGGGCACTCCCCTAGGCATGACTATATAAATCTGTGCCTGCCTATTCTCTTAAAAGGAGATACCATGTAAAGGTCTTTCTCTTTTTTTTTTTTTTTTTCTGCTTCTCTTCCCTTGTACTCACCTAGCAACTCTCCTGAATAAACTCTAGTGTGGTACTGGTAGTGTGTCTGTTCTCACGTGCAAAACCAACATTTTGTTGCTGTGACTCGGATAGGCTCTCTCCTGGGCCTAGGTGCACAAAAACACTATGAAAACTTGATCCGGGGCTCACTACCAGGCTACCTTCCATCTGTCCTACCTCAGTTTGTTTGAACACCTCTGGCCTTGATTGATAATTACTCCCTTTTCAGTCAGTGTAAACACAAACTATTGTCTCCTGAAAAGACTGTTGATCATCCAGCTTTCTGGAAGGATTCTAGTCTCATGGAGGATTGCAGACAACCACAGTCTTCACTGGTCACTGCTGTTCCTTCTCACCTGACACTCATTTCTGGCCTTCCCTGCTATTGAATCCCACCCCAGATCATTGGATCTTGCTCCTGGACTCTGTCCCCAGGGCTTTACCCTAAGGCCTACTCTAGGTGCTGATGAGTGCCTAGTGGTGACTAGCATTGGGTTTTACATCTGCCCTAAGAACTGAAGAGTGCTTAGTGGTGGCTAGCATTGGTTTCAGGCTTTGCCCTAATGCCTAGTGGTAGCCAGTGTTGATTTTCACTTCTACCCTAGTGGTCGATAGCATTGTTTTGGGTTTTGTCCTACTGCCTACCCTAAGAGCCTAAGTGGTAGATTGCATTGTTATCCTGGGATCACCTGTTGGCTGGGTGATGACCCAGATTTAGTGGTGGAAATTCTTCTCTCTGGGTCTCAATAATAGAGAATAAGCCAGTGAAAAATATCTCTCCATCCTCACCTCTAGAATGTGTTCTTGAGACTATCAAGCTGTTTTTGCCTTATTTAAATATCACCAAACTTATCTGTTATTGCAAAAAGAAATGGCCTAAGTACCCCTTAGATATTAATTCAAAATAGCTACCTAATGGCTAGTTGGACCCCAATATTTTATAGGAGCTAACTTTTGCAAACATATGGGCAGAAGAAAAGAGTTTTCCTATCTCTTTTCGTATCTCAGCTCTAAACCTTCTCTTCTAGCTTCCTGTTTTTGGAAAGAGTTTCCCTATCTCTTTTCATATCTCAGCCCTAAATCTTCTCTTCTGGCTTTCTCTTCTCTTGCCCATCTGTTTCTAGCCACACAACCAGATTCTTTTCTGGAACCCCCACCTTTTAAATCTCAATGCTCACCTGCAACTCCTCCAACTTCTTCCTTTCTGGAAACTCTAAACCTGGCACCCACATTAATTTCCCGCACCGGTCACTCCCTCTTGTGGTCCTAAGGATCCTGATCCAGTTCTCCCTCTGTGGGAAGTGGCTGGCTTAGATGGGACAGTGAAAGTTCATATCCTGCTTCCTCTGTCAGAACTTTCTCAGGTGGAAAAAAAATGGGCTCTAGAGCGAAGATGAGTTAGGGAAGAGGCCAGAACTCATGTAGATGAGGTCCATTAGACAAATGTAGCATACCCCACAGAGCCGAGGCTGTTCCAGATGTAGACCCCCATTGGAATTACAATACACCAGAGTGGGCCTTAGCCTGAGACAATTCTGTGAACTGCTTACTGACAGGTCTGCATAGAGGTACTCTTAAGCCTGTCAATTTTGAAAAAAAAAATGCAAGAGATAGTACAGGATAAACAGGAGAATCTGTCCCAGTTTTTGAAATGTCTCACAAATACTCTGAAAGTATTCTAACTTAGATCCTGAGAGTACTGAGGAAGGCAACTTCTCAAGACCCATTTTATTTTTACCCAGAGCTACCCCGACATCAGAGCTAAACTTAGATCTCTTGACAAGGAACCACTGACTCCACAGGCAGAAGTCTCAGTGCTGGCTTTTAAGGTGTATCACAGGAAATCTGAGAAAACATGCCAGGAAAGATACTTCCTGCTGGCAAAAGCTATTTGACCTGCTCTTTTGACTCTTCCCATGGCAAAGAGACTGAGACCTCCTGGTGCATGCTTTATGTGTGGTCAGTTCAGCCACTGGTTTTGTTCTTGCCTGACCTCACAGAGGATTTTGAGGCCTTGTCCTGGGTGCCATCAAGGGAAACACTGGTCTAAGTAACAGTTCCCAAGCCCCAAGTGGCAGGGGGTCATTACATGGGGACCATCCCCTGGCTGGTCTCCTAGGCCTGGCCCTGGACAGTTGATGCTGTCCAGGCTTCCCTAGTCCTACCACCATCATCATGAAAAGGGAGTCATAACTGTATCAGTGTGGTCCATTTCCTTCCTCATGGACACCAGTGCCACATACTTGGTTCTTCTTCTACCTCTCTAGCATCTGTATTGTTGGGATAGGAGGCAAACAATTCTGGCCTTATCAGTCACCATCACTTAATTGCATTTTCAGTGATATCTCTATTACCCACTCATTTTTGATCATGCCAACCTGTCCTGTATCCCTAATGGGAAGGGATTTTTTTTTAAGCTAAAATAGGAGCTTTCATCTCTTTTAGCCACCACATCTGCCTGACTCTTGACTCACCAGCCATTCCAGCTGTTCCCTTGCTTCTCTTGCTATCTGCTCAGACTGCTAGCTCTAGTGTTCCCCCCCCATACCTTCTTCCAGCCTTCTTCTCAGAGCAAAAGCTACTGGCAAACAAGGCTCCAAGGTATTTCTCCTCCCCCACAGACTAATCCTCCACAAGCTACTTCTGGAGAATGAAAAAACCTAGAAACCATCATACCACCAGAAAACAGCTGATCTGACTGCCACCCCCTGAGGACTAGAGAAAAGAAACCAGGAGCCATTTTTAGAGCCAATAACAGGTAAAACAGACGGTTCCCACATCCCGCAGGACCACAGCAAAGGAACCAGAAGCCATTTTCATCTTGGCAAGGGGTAAACAAAAATCATGAAGCATTTTAACCTCTTCCCATCCCAGACCTAGCAGAGATTTACAAACTTTATTGTACAGCTGCTAGCCACTGGAGTCACCTAGAAGGAAGAAACACAAAAACAGCTACCTTAAGGTTTATTTAAATTATAGACAAAGTCTAACTTAAGTTTATACGTGTCCCAATTTCAAACTTTCTTTCTCTCACTCTTTTTCCTCTTCTCTTAATCTGACCTCCAGAGCCCATAATAGCAGAGTACACTCACTATATCTGTCACTTTTCAAGGTTCACTTACTAACTCATAGTTTTTTTTCTGAGCTCCAGAAAAATCAAAATTTATCATTCTATTTCTTAAACTCACCTGGACGTCAGAAAATAAGCCACAAAATCCAGCAAACCAACTGCCAGAAAATACAGCTCTCATCTTCTGAAAAGACAAACTTTGCCCTTAAGACAGCTTGAAGCAGCCTTAAGTCCACCCAATTCCTATCCAATCCATATACCCCTGCTCTCCCTACATAAACCCAGCTTTGTTTTTAAAATAAACATAAAGATGAGATAAGAATACCTGGCATGTAGCAGCCATGTAGTAAACCCAACATGTTACCAGCATATCATGCCCCATACAGAGGGCACTCCCCTAGGTGTGGCTATGTTAACCTGTACCTACCTGTTCTCTTAAAAGGAGATACCATGTGAAAGTCTTTTTCCTCTTCTGCTTCTCTTGCCTTGTACTACTCTGCCAACTCCCCCAAATAAACTCTATTGTGACGCTGCTAGTGTATGTCTGTTCTCATGTGGGAAACAAACACTTTCTTATTAATAACCAAGTCTCAGACATTCTGCCAACTAAAATAGACTAAGATGCATTATTACTATAAACACAGACACTTGTGCAAGCTAAGTTACTCCATTCACCTGATGCTAAGGAAGAGTACAAGAGGTCATTTTGAAATCATTTGGACTCATTTCTTAGGCTGTCTTATTTGAAACAATGTGATGTCTATCTATTCCAGCCTCTCAAGCTTCTTCTACTGTGTGTTTCTACAGATATATAAATACTATCCAGTAGTAAGGTCCAGCATGGTGCTTAATGGCATCATCAAGCAAAAGTGCAGTTTGCCATTCTCCTTCCTGGTCAGACTCACTCCTAGTAGTAGACACCGCACTAAGAATTCAGGTATCTGTACCATGACCATATTCCAATGCATCAAGACTCGCAAGCCCAACCTCTGTAACTAGCAGTGTATCCCACTCCTTGATATTCTTTTGCAGTTCCTTTGCTGCTAGTTATCTCCATTTAGCTTCTCCACCATCATGCATCCCTGTTGCAGCTGTGCTGATGCTGCCTGCAGCCTTCTCTGATCCATAAAGACTGCCATCGGCCAAATGTCAGTGTATTTTTCAAACTCTGAAAGTAGAGTGATTTGAAGGGGTAAGAGGGGGAAGGGAGTTTGAACAAGATATACAGGAACAAAAAATATGGCTTCATTCATAATAATAATAAAAAGAAACAATTCTATGCTCCGTTCAGAACTGGGGCCTTTTAATGTGTGCATAATTTGAAGGTATTAAGTAGTATTGGTCTGGACTCCCACACCTTACATAATTTACAGTGGAAATCACTTTCATACTTACAACTCTTTTCTCCTGGGAGTTCAGTTAGTAGTCCCAGATAGGTGGGCCAGGTTGGATAAACTGCTGTGATAGTTCTTTATAGGTACTAAATTGCCTTCCTTCACCATCTCCTATGGCTGTATTTATAAACATTTCTAACCATCTCTTTCATTACAATTAATTCTGTTATGAAAGTCTTTTTTAAAAAAATGGGTTTTACATAGAACTATCTCATAGTTTTAAGTGTACAGGAGCTTAGACTTTACTTATGCCAAAAACTCTAGAATGACATTAGACTCTGTATTCAGCTTTTCATGCTGTACAGATGATGATTTAAATTAGTTCTTAAAAAAATAAAAGATGCAAAGTTCAAATACAAGATAGAGGTTATTTTGTTTAAAAATATACACATAAATCAAAACATCAGGTAGTGCCCAACAGTTATAAATAATTATTGCCATTTATCACTTAAATATAAGTACAAGTTATTTATAACTTTTGCTCCAGTAAGCTTGTACTTGTGTTTTGTTAGCAAAAAAATAGAAGTCATATGTGTATAGTTGTATCAAAAAATAGACAGAAGGGCTCATATGAAGTGTTTTGGGTGGCTACCCTATCTTCATGGACCAAACATAGCACTTAGAGCTGGTATGGGACCCATCTTTGCTTTCCCTTTAAGATATTCCATCCTCAAATCTTAAATTTTATGAGCCATATATCAAAAATATTTTATTGTATTCTTTATTAGTGCAGGAAGGAAAACAGCAAGAGTACTACCTAAGTTTGCAGATGATTTTGGATGTAGAAAGGCTTTACTAACTAGTTGGCCAACAAATACTATATAAAGATTTTTAAAAATAAAAAAAATCAAATTATATCATCACATAAAGTGAGCTTTGCACCAGTGTGTCAATATTTATAGCCTATACTGTTACAAATTTAGCTTTCTAATTTCAATTTATTATGCTACAAATTGTTTTTTTGTAGTCCTTTAAGAAATGGCAGTTGTTAAGACAGAGAACTTTTGGCCAATAACTTTAGCTGATGATAGATGTCTAGTCTATGTAAAGGCTCTAGAAATATGAAACTGCATCCCACACTCTTGATTTTTTTTCTCAGCAGCATGGGAGCATTTAATGGGCCTCAGTCTCCAAGTGAAGTCCAGCCTGTCATGCCCTCTATGTTGGTGTCAAAACTGCTGGAACACTCATATATTCTCTTTGCACACCCTCTTCTTTCACACATATGTCAGAAGAATTTGATAGAAGGAAAGACTCACACAGTGAGGATGCTATTTCTCTCTATATATCTATTTCCTATGGAAATGATGGAGCTTTTTAATAGACACATTGGAGGTCATTTTATAATTCTTACAGGAACACAGGGTATCTAGATTAACAAAACATTTTGAAATAAAATAAGGAATAATTTTTTTCTACTTAACTCTGGGCATACTAATGTAATAGCTAAAACCAGAGTATGTGGCAGGGAGTCTCACTGGGCATAGAACAGAGAAGCCCAGATTAGCTCCCATCCTCCAATATGCCCAGTGGTTTTGGTAAGATCCTGAAAGTAACTAAGGAGAAAAAGGCCAACAGTTTCAGCAAATGGCAAGGGGATACCTAGAAGCAGTAATACTGACCATGTCTAAAACCTACAAAATTAACTCAAAGAAAATAGTGAACTTAAATGTGAAAGGCAAAATTTAAAGATATTTAAAGGAAAGTATATCTATAGCTGTAATATTCCAGATATAGGTTTAGCATAAAATTGTTAAATTGATCAAAACTGAAATCTTATTTTTATTAAAGACTCTGTAGAAAATTTATTTTAATTTTTTCCTTTATTTTGAGAGAAAGAGATTGGAAAACCCCATATAAATTTGGGTAGGCAGAGAGATGGAGATGATCTGAATGGAATTGGGAGATGGAATGCAATCTAATCAAAACATTGTGTGAAAATTAATAAAATAAGTAAATTTTATAATAAAATTCTATTTAAAAAGGCAATTTAAGAAAAAATGACCAAATGTTGCTCCAAAGATCATGAATAGAAACATGATTTTTGTTTCTGATTTATTCCACACAATATATTCCCTCATATTTTCTTTTAAAAAAACAAGTATAGAAAGGAAAAGAGCTGAGTGGAAAATGTTTGCACCCCACATATCAAAAATGGTTACAGTCTAGAATGTTAAGCACTCTTATAGCTCCACAGTAATAAAGAAAGTATTTATTCATGTGAAAAACAGGCAAAAGGCAAGAGACACTTTAATGAAAGTGTTATGAAGTCAGCGAAACAAGGGTGTGGAAAGCTCTCTATGCTCTTACGGGGATGCAAATCAAAGCCACTATCATATTATCTCCTACCTGAATTGGAACATACAGCTCACAAGTGATAGCAATGCTGATCACTATGGAAGTGTTAGCTAATCGTTGGGACCACTGTTTCTTCTAAGCCAAACTACAACCTCAGACAAGCAACCCATTCTCTGCTTACTTACCCTCAATTATTTAATTGTATAATTTTATTTTGTCTATTTTTATTGAGACAGCATCTTCCTTAGAACCACTAAAGAAAATTATGAACCTATATCCAATGCGTATTGATTAAATTAGGGTGATAAATCCTTTCACATCTCTTCAAATCACAATGGTCTCTATATGTATTAGTGAGTAGGAATTTTGGGTTTATTTTTCATTATTTTGAAACTTATCACATGTTGTAAGCAACTGTTTTCCTACTGTACTACAGTAAATCAGAACTAGTTCATCCTCTGCTCAAATGTCACTTATCTGGTCTGCCCCATCCTTTCTAGTATTCAATAGTCAAAAAAAAAAGTGAGAATTATTGTGCTTATATTTTTTGCATGGCTAATTCTACTTCCTATAATGATCTATAATTCCATCTACACTGTGCTAAAGGACAAGATTTCACTCTGTCTTGTAGATGGATGGTGTCAATGTCTATTCCACATGGAGTGAGACTTCATTACCCGTGTGGTACAGAATGTGTGGTTTGCACAAGATGCTTTGCCAGCAGGACTTTCACTCAGGTGCTGCTGGGATGTGAACTGGAATAACCTGAGGCAGTGCTCAGAAGACTTACTCTCCTAACCTGAGGTTCAGGTCTGTCTGTCAATCAAAGCTTCTCTGACTTTTGCTTTGCCATTGATCATTTTAGTCTTGCGATGACATTGTTACCAACCATGTCCTACTTTATTGTGTCATTTAGAGAGAGAGAGAGAGAGAGAGAGAGAGAGAGAGAGAGAGAGAGAGAGAGAGAGGATTTGTTGAACTCTGCATTCCATCAAACCACAAACATAAACTGTAAAGCAGGACTTGTATAATAAGCCATATTTAAAATATTTGAAAGAGAGCAAAAGACATGCCATGAGAAAAGATTCACTATCTGAAATGAGTCAGAAAGTGAAAGATCTATCTTGTAATAAATATATAGCTCAAGGAAATATTCCTGCTGATAGAAACATAGCATTTCAAATCCAAGAGAAAATTTATGATAATAGAATTGTACTTCTTTTTAATGTTTTTTTTGTTTGTTTGTTTTTGTTTTGGAATCTTAAGTCATGCCCCTGATCAAACTCACCTCCCAGGCTTTTTATATCTCCCTCCCCTCTCTCATGAATTCACCCTCCAAAAAAGAAAAAAGAACCATTTTGTGTTGTTCATGTACTCACTGGAGGATGGTGAAGTTCCTTGTGGACGGCCCCCAAGAGAGGAGGCATCTTTTTTAGCCTGTATCCATGACAGAAGCCATTAACTGAGGAAGGTCATGAACTTCCTCATCTATTCTACCATCTGTGTTATGGAGCTGTCTTTCCCATACTCATGCCACTGTTGGGACTGCTGTGTGGTTGTCAGTGAGTAAGGTAGCTCTTCCATGCCCATGCCATAGCTGGCGCCTCCATACATTGGCTGGAGAGAGGCAAGTCAGCTCTCCCATGAGGGATGGGACCTGCTCTCCCACGAGGTGCACAGACAGTTCACTGGTGCCCTCAGACATTAACATGGCTTCAGGCAATAACCTAGACCACAGACATCTAGACATCCATATGTGCTTAGATGGTAACCTGAACCAAAGACATCAACATGACCCTTGGCCATGTCAGGACCACCTATCCATTCATGGCCCTCATCAGCTGCACAGGCCACTGATCTCAATGTGGCCTCAGGTGGCTACACATGCCACTCATATCAGCATGGCCCCCACAAGCAACATAGCCTGAGAACTTAATCAAAGCCTCAAGCAGTAGCTCAGACTGCATTTGTTCAAATGGATCTCAGACTTTATTATGCCAGGAAGTGTAAGCATGCACCACAGACATAAATAAGGTCTCTGGTGGCATCACAGATCACAGTGGTTCTCCAATGAGGTCCAATACAAATAGCAAATCTTTTCTCATCTCAAAGGTTCCATAGTTGCCCAGAGCCAGGCGGAACAGAGATAGAGTCTGGACCTGCATAAACTCCAGGCTGCTGTTGTGCATCATCTCGAAATCCCTTCTGTCCAAGGAGAGCATGCTGACCTCAGCCCTCTCTCTCATCTGTCATTTTTCTGTCTTCCCTATCTCTTCATCACATATTTGTTCATTGTATTGGTATCTGCCTCCCCATACTAGTACACCTGGGTATCTTCCCTGCTTTTTTTTTTTTTTAAAGTTTGAAATTGGATGGAGGGATCAAATGGTACCTGGTGCAGTCTTCAGTCTTTAGGGTTATTAATTGTGGTAGTCAATGTTTTATGCTGTGAAAAGGCACCATGGCATGGCAACTCTTATAAAGAGAAGCATTTAATTGGTGCTTGCTTACAGTTTCAGAGGTTTAGTCCATTGTCATCATGGTGTTACACAGGCAGACACAGATGCTAGAAAAATAGCTCAGAGTTTTACATCCTGATCTTCAGGCACCAAGAAGGGAGAGATTCTGGGCTTGAAATGATTTTTTTTTGAAACCTCAAATCCCATCCACAGCCACACACTTCCTCCAAAAATGTCACACCTACTCTTACAGGCTACTCTTCGCATCCTTTCTAACAGTGCTTGATACTCCCTGATGAGTAAGCGTTCAAATATGGAACCTATGGCAATCATTTTTATTCAAACCACCACATTGCTTTGGGAGATTTTACTGATGATGGTCACACTTGGCTATCTAGTGCTTCCCATATGGAGTTTTTATTTAGATGTTTACCTTCTCCTTTCTGATATCACAGCCATCATCTTTCATTTCTAACACCATCTTCTTCCATTCAATACAGCACTCAATGTTCTTTTTCAGCAGGCTCTAAAAATGACAAAATTATTTGCATAGTTGGCAGCTTGTGCAAAGGGACTTAATTTTATAAAGCTACTTAATTTCACTGTACAGAAGCAGCATCCCATGAAGCAAGATAAAAGCCATTTTTATCTCTAATTAATTCGAATACTTTTTCTTGTCTTTAAAGAGTTCATATTAAATTACCAGAGTCATTTTTTTTTTAACAGTGCTGCAGTCTAGAACTTACATCATGATTTCTGCTAAAGTCACTAAATGAAAAAAGAGTACTTGCTAGGAAATATGTGAAACATTTATTGTTTAAAACCCTCCATCTGGCTCACAGTCCCACTTCAATTCTCCCTTTCCTAAGTTAGAAACTTCCTTGCAAAAGCTGGAAGATGAAAATTCATGACACTGAAAAGTAAAAGGAGCAGAATACTTCAAGGATTTGCGATGAATTTATGCTGTTTCAAAGCATATGGAGTTGAGTTCGAGCCACAGGTAACAGCTGATCCTATTAAATCCTTCCTGCCTGAGTGACTTTAAGTATTTTGTTTTCTCGTTTGGTTCAGAGACTTTAAGAATTCAGTGTTTATTAGAATGCTAGGCATTTGCACAGGCACAATGTATACATGCATTTCTAGGAATAGTTTTACTGCAGCCTATCTTTAAAGCAGTTCCTGCATTTTCACAAAAGGACAAAATGAAAATATTGATACAAGCAAGGCAGAAAGAGAGAGAAACTTGGGCAGGAACTGCTTTGAAATAAATGGATGGATCCAGAGGATGAAAATGTTGGTTTGCATACAACCAGATTAGAAAGCACAAAAGAGAAATCCAAAGGGAATAGAAAAATCTAGAAAAAAGTCTTTGCATGGATTCCAAGATTAAAGAGGATTCATGTGTTAAGTAGCTCCCATGCCTAGTTTTCAGTTTGCTGAAGGTTTTGTATTAATGCAGGATACAGCAAAAGGTTGGACTTATGGATGAGACTTATCAAAGAGGAAGGACCCAAACTAAATCAGCTAAAGAGCAAGATGCATGGTGAAGCCAGAGGATGCCATGGATAGTCTTTTCTGGACATGTTTAATTGTAGTTCTCATCAAATCATGGTTTATGCCTAAGAAGTTCATTGAAATTCCAGAACCCAAGTTTATTTATAAGATTTATTTTTTATTATGTTTCTGTGTGGGTATGCTTTCATGAGTTTCCAGCACTCACAAAATGGCTCATAACCATTTGTAACTCTGGTCAAAGGGCACCTGTTAACTTTGTGGTGATATATTTTTTTGTACGCTAAACAAATAAAGATTGCCTGGAGATCAGAGGACACCAGCTCTTTCTGGGAAGTGAAAGTATAAGAGATTTTGTGAGTGGACTGTGGATGAGTGGGGATAGGAACATGAGGGATTGGGTTGGGGCAGGTGTAGAGGGGGAGAATACTTGAAAGGGACTACCAGAAAAGAGAGTATTTTGTGGTCAGGTACTTCTCATTCTTTCTCTATCCTTTTCACTTTCTTTTCTATCCCTCTTCATTTTACTATTTAAATATCTATAGAGTTGTTCTCCAGACATACTGCATGATCCTAGTGTCTTCAAACTGCATTAAGTATAGAAAGGAGTGTCTTCTGTAGCTAGCCCTGGGAATGAGGACAAAGCCACTATTAGGAATTTCTACTGCAGTAGGCTTCTGTGCTGAGCATCAATCAAGGTGAAGACAGTCAACCAGGAAATTCACAGAAAATAAAACAGAAATAAAAAACAATGGAAAAGGAATGCATGTGCTACAAACCTGAGACTATAACCACTGCAACACTGCAACAGATCCACAAAACAAAACAGAGCAAACAAGAAGCATGAGGCAGTTTTCTACTATGATTACATATATATATATATAATATATACATCTATCTATCTATCTATCTATCTATCTATCTATCTATCTATCTAATGACAGCAATCCAGTATTGGAAAGAGCAGATGACAGGATATCTCAAATGTCAGGAAAATATCCCAGAAACAAACCTAAACCTAGGAAACAGAGCTACAATATCACATTGAAACTTAGTTACCAAGAAGATGAAAAAAATCAGTAATTTGAAAGAAAAACATAAAAACACAGAGGAACAATTTTAAAAAGTAATTTAGATGCTATAAAAGAAATAGAAATTTTGGGAATGAAATAGTTGATAAACTAAAACAGATTTATGAAAATAAATCAAATGACAAGGCAAAGCAAAAGAATGAATTTGAGAGTTGAAGAACAATTTATGACATTGTATGTAAATTACATAAAGAAAATAAAATGGACATGACCACAGCTCCATGAAATCTTGATGCATCCAGGGGCTCAAACCTAAGACTCCATGAAATATAAGTAGCTTAATTTTTTATTTCATTTCTTACTGTATTATACTATACTATATGATATAGTATAGTATATATATAATATACTATAATATAATAATATATTATTATACTATATATATATTCAATTGTTTAAATAGTCTGTTTTTATTACTCATTCATCAGTTGATGGGCATCTAGGCTGTTTCCATTTCCTGGCAATTTTGAACAGGACAGCAATGTACCAGGATGAACGAGCATATAGTAGATAAACAAGTATGTCTATAGTAGAATATGAACTCCTTTGGGTATATAACCAAGTGGTGTAGCTGATTTATTTCCAGCTTTTGGAGGAACCTCTGCTTTGATTTTTACTGTGGCTGTACCCGGTTACATTCCTTTAGCAAAAAATACGTGTTCTCCTTTCCTCACAGCTATGCCAGCATTTGTCTTATTTTTATTTTGGTTATTCCGAATGGTAGGATAGAATCTCAAAGCAGTTTTAATTTGTATTCCTTTAATGGATAAGGATCTTAAACATTAAAAAATTTCAACTACTGATATTTCTTTTTTTGAGAAATCATTGCTTACTTCCATCCCCCATTTTTTAAAGTGGGTTGTTACTTTACTTGACATTTAGCTTTTTGAATACTTTGTATCTTCTACTTAGGTTTTAAAAGTGTGTAGCTGGTAAACATTTTCCCCCTTCTGTTGGCTGTCTAGTAATTTAAGTCATGGTGTTGTTTGTTGTATAGAAAGTTTTTGGTTCTGTAAAATCTGATTTATTAGTTGTTTATCTTAATGCCTGTGCTGAAGGTATCCTGTTCAGAAAGTCTTCTTCTGTACAAAGAGTTCAAGTCTGTTTTCTGCTTTATCTTCTATAACATTCAGGGTATTAGAAATTATGTTGCAGTCTTTGATCTCTCTGGAGTTGAGTTTTATATAGAGTGACAGAAATACTGCTTCATTCTTGTAGACATACTGTTTGACAAGAAAAATATAAGGAAAATTCTATCTTCCTTTATGTATTCTGAGCATTTTTATCAAAAATCAGTTGGCTGTGGGGTAGTAGATTTATATGTGGGTCTTTAATTATATTCCATTGATCAATGAGTCTGTCTTTATGGCAATACAATTCTATTTTAAGTACTGGAACTCTGTAACATAACTTGAAAACTGGGATGATGATACTTTACTTGGATATCCTATGCTGATCCAGAGCAGAGCAAATCCTTCAGCAACAGGAGACACACAGCTCCTGGACCCACAACTGACTACGAGCTGACTAAGAGTGAATCAAGGAAGCAATGGACAGATCTCAATGTAAGAATACATATAACAATATAAAGAACAACAGAGAACCACCAAAAGAAGCTGGTGGTTCTACAACACCAAGACCTGAACAAAGCAATAAAAAGGAAACAGAAGGAAACGCCCTTAAAATAACTTTATGAAGATGATAGAAGCCTTAAAAAAATGATATAAAAAATTCTCTTAAAAATTAGAAGAAAATAAAAACAAAAAAATCAAAGAGATTAAAAAATTCCTAAAAGAAAACAAAGAAAACCAAGAAAAAGAAAACCAACAGGTGAAAAAGATTTTCAAGAAATTAAAAATTGAAATAGAAGCAATAAAGAGGGCAGAAAATGAGGCAAAGCTGGAAAGAGAAAATCTGAGGAAGTAAAATGGAACTACAAATACAAATATACCAACAAAATCCAAGAGATGGAACAGAGAATCTCTGGAGTGGAAGGTTCAATCGTAGAAATAGATGCATCAGTAAAAGAAAACACTAAAACCAATAAAGTAATAAGACAAAACTTCCAGGAATTTGGGACACCATGAAAAGACCAAACTTGAGGATAATTTGAATTGAAGAAGGGAAAGAATACCAGCTCAAAGTCACAGATGCTTATATGAAAAACCAAGAGAAACCTTATACAAGAGACCTAGCAGCACAGCTAAATGCTTTAGAACAATTAGAAGCAAACTTACATAGAAAGAATAGATGGCAGGAAATAATCAAACCTGGGGCTGAAATAATCCAAGAGGGGCTGAATTCAATAAAATATAAATAAAGATAACAGTACAAAGAATCAATGAAACCAAGAGTTGGTTTTTGAGAAAGCATCAACAAATGGTTCTGGCACAACTGGCTGTCAATATGTAGAAGATTGCAAATAGATTCATATTTATCACAATGCATAAACTGAAGTCCAAGTGGGTCAAGACCTCAACATAAATCAGTTATACTGAGCCTGATAGAAGAAAAAGTGGTTTGTAGCCTTGAATGCATTGTATCAAAAGATCACCTTCTGAATATAACACCAGTAGCTAACACAGACAATAAAAGCAATAATCAATAAATGAGACCTCCTGAAACTAAAAAGCTTCTGTAAGGCAAAGAACATGATCCATAAGACAGATGACAGTCTAGAGATTGCGAAAAGATCTTCACCAACTTCACATCTGACAGAGGGCTGATCTCCCAAGTAAGAGTTCAAAGAATTAGACATCAAAATACCAGACAATCTAATTAAAAAATGGGCTACACAGTTAAACAGAATTCTTTGCAGAAAAATCTCAAATGGCCAAGAGACATTCCAGGAAGTAACCAACATCCTTAGTCATCAGGGAAATAGAAATTAAAAAAACTCTGAGATACCATCTTACATTTGTCAGAATGGCTAAGATAATAAACACTGATGATAGCTTATATTGGAGAAGATGTAGAGGGAGAGGGTAAGTAACACTCTTTAACTGTTGGTGGGAGTGCAAACTTGTTTAGTCACTTTGAAAATTGGTATTGCCACTTCTTAAAATATTGGGAACCTATCTACCTCAAGACCCAATAATACCACTCTTGGGAATATATCTAAGAAATGCTCAATCATATTAGAAGGATGCTTGCTCAGCTATGTTTAATTTATAGCAGCCAGAATCTGAAAACAACTTAGTTGCTTCTCAAATGAAGAATGAATAAAGAAGACAAGGAACATATACACAAGGTAGTATCACTCAGCTGTAAACAACAAACAAACAAAAAACAATGGGATCATGCAGGCAAATGAGTGGAACTACAAAAAATGGATGGAACCTAAGTGAGGTAATCCAGACTCTGAAAGACAAATGCAGTATGTACTCATTCATAAGTGGATACTAGATATAAAGGAAAGGATAGCCAGATTACAATACACAGCTCCTAGGTAACAAAGAGGACCCTAAAAGGAACAAAGAATCACCTCAGGTAGGGGAAATAGATGAGCTACCTTGAGTAAACAGGATGTGATGGGGGTTATAGAGGAGAGGGGAGGGAAAATGAGAACATGAAAGAATGGGATGGTTGTGTGGGAGAGTAATGAGAGATATATTAATAGAGAGGGACATTATGAGTTTAGGGAGAAACTTGGTCCTAGGGAAATTTTCAGGAACTCACAAGCACATCCCTATCTTAGACTACTAGCAATAGAGAAGAGGTTGTCTGAACTTGCTTTCCCTGTAATCAGATTAGCGAATACCCTAATTATCATCACAGAACCTTCATCTAGTAACTAATGAAAGCAGATGCAGAGATTTACAGCCAAGTACCTGCCTAAGTTCCAGGAGTCTAGTTTAAGAGAGGGAGGAGAAGGATTATATATGAGCAAAAGAGGTAAATATCATTTTGGGGAAATCCACAGAGACAACTGAACCAAGCTTGTGGGAACTCATGAACTCTAGACCAACAGCTTTGGATCCTGTATGGGACCAAAGGAGACCTTCTACATGCTGCAGACAGCTGTGTAGCTTGATCTGTTTGAGGGGCCCCTGACAGTGGAATCAGGATCGATCCCTTGTGCACGAGCTGGTTTTTTGGCTTTTTAAGCTGTGATGGGATACCTTGCTCAGCCTAGATGCAGTCAGAGAGTGGTTTGGACCTGCCTCAACTGAATGTAGTAGGTTTTGTTGACTCCTGATTATCCCTTTGTGGAATGAATGGTGGGTACTTTGGGGGGGCAAGATTGGGGAAGTGGGAGAAGGCATGAGAGGAGTATTTGTGGTTGGTATGTAAAATGAATTAAAAAACTAAAAAGAAGAAAATTTTAAAAAATATCTAAGAAGATCTGGAAGAAAAATGTAAGTCACAAATATTGCTTAATACATGTGTATTCTTGTGCTGTGTACAATAGGTGCATATGTGTTTTCATATTTTAGTTTTTACCACTGTATTCTTGTAAACATTTTAGAATGTCAGTTTGAGTTGCAAATCTTTCATCAGAACAATTCTTTCTCCTAATGTACACTTTTCTATCTCTGTTTCCTGGTCCTAAGTAGTAACTACAGTTGACACTTGTCATTTTTTTCATAGGCGTTTAACTATGTTCCCCCTCAGCACATTTTGTACTGCATTTGTTTAACTACAGAGATTTCAGTTTCATCAGCCCACTTCCTGCCACAGCAGATGATTTAATTCCCTTATTCCTCACCTCTGCACCTTCTATCTCTGAGAATCATCATTTGTGGCTTTCACAGCCTTTACTATCAATAGTATATTCATATTATTAATAGTATTTAAAAACGGTATACTTTCAATACTTGTCATATATGGTCGTTCAATTTATTTTATTTTGTGATTTCACTTTTAAAATTATTTCTTTTTTGTGATTATAATGTAATTGCATCATCACTTGCCTTCCTTTCCTCCCTCCAAAGCCTCCCATATACACTTGTTACTCCTTTCAAGCTCATGGCATCTTTTTGTTTTCATTATACATGTGTATATTCATAAATACATACTTAAAACCTATGCAGTCTGTATAATGTCAATTGCATATATATGTTTTCAAGGCTGATCCCTGGGTAACCAATTAGTGTGCTCTTCCCTGAGGAAGGCTATTCTTCATAGCATTCTTTAGTTGGCCTGTAGTTTTTTGTCTAGGAATGAAACCCCCATGGGCTTTCTTCTGTCCACCTTAACTTGTTTATGGTTGATTTCTTTGTTTATTCAATATTAGAGAGATATTTTGGTGAGACTTCATGGGGAATAGCTTCTGACATTCCCAGGAGACACAATCTCACAGCAAACTCATTGATTCTTTGGCTCTTACAATCCTCCTGCCTGCTCTGTTGCAGTGACCTTGAGATTTAGGTGTGGGGTTGTTTTGAGGATTTATCTGTTGGGACTGGATTCTGTTTCCATAATTTTCTCCCATCAGACTTTCTAATTTGAGGCATACTATAGCTCTTCATCATTATTCTGTTGTTTCTTAGTACATATAATTTTTAACTTTGTCCTAAGTGTACTACAGAACCATGCAGTTCTGTACTGGTGAAAGACTATTCTAAAACTGCATAGATTTGACCCAACATTAGGAGTAGGAATACCAAGTGATGCTACTAAGGTTTCTTTTTTCTTTTTTTTTTAATTAAAACCAATTCTTACTTCCTTATACTAACATCAAAGAGATTTAATTTGTAGAAAGTTCCACAATCCTGTTTATAAATCCAGTTATGAAAAATTCTAGTATATTTTAATTCAGTGTAATAGTAAGAGAATCTTGTTACAGTATTTTATTTTTACAGCAATTTTCTCTCCTTTTTAAAGTTTATATTACAAGCAAGGAACACACAGATATAAACATTTATATTGAGCTGTTCCTAATGTAAGAAGTCTAAAAGACAGCTTTGTACTTTCAACTGTTTGCCTTGAGAATTTGGATACTTCTGAAGTTAATCTAGTAAATTTTTATTTTTACTCAATTTTCTGTGTTGTGTTTTTCACAATAAAAAATTCTTGGGCTTTAAAAAATTTCTGTTTTAAATTAACATTTTATGAAATCAACTTGTTTTTCTTTTGGTTGCCATTGGTTTTTAAATTGTGAGTCATTCCCATCTGTAATCCTGTCACTGTATATATTGTAGTTGACAGGTTGATAACAATGCTGATTATATAATGGGAACTGCAATTTTGCATCAAGAAAACAGGAGAATGTTTATTACAAAACCAAGGAAAATACACTAAATGCTTAGCAATTAGAGATAAAATAACAGAAATGGTAATTTTGGAAGAAAAATATAACTTACCAAAAGACACCAGAAAGTAGAAATTATCGGGAGAAATTCAAACTGATGAACTCACCATCAACAAAAAAAGAAAGGATGAATCACCATAAAATCTTTCTATGAAAAAGCTCAAAGTAGATGAGCAACATCCATCTGCCACCAAGAAGAAGAAAAAAAAAAGAATGAAAAACAGTCCTGAAGATTGATGAAGAATTGGAAGGACAGAGTGATGCAAAGGAAGAACTTAAAATCCTCAAACCAGAGAAGATTAGCTGTTGCAAGTCTTTTGCTGTTCTCCCGGAAAGCTTCCAAATAATAACACCAGACTTATTATTAATTAGGACAGCTTCATCTCATCTTATGCTTTATAACTAGCTCTTATAAGTTAATTAACCAGTTTCTACTAATCTACACCTTATCATGTGGCTTGGATACACTTCCTCTGTCCTATCTGATTTATTACTTATTCTATTAGCATCTACAGTGGGCATAGATTAATCCCCTCCCCCCAATTTCCTCTCAGTCTGCCTGGAAGTTCCACCTAGTCTCTTTTTGCCTAGCTATTGGCCATTTCGCTCTTTATTAAGTCAATAAAATGGCACCTCATCAAGACCACATGTTCACAGTGTAAACAAATATTCTGCAATGAGTAGCAACTGTGAAAACCAAGATTGATAACGTCAGTTTTCTGGAAAATTTCAAATTACAAAATGTGGATATATATTACATACTTAATAAAACCTGAATATTAGGGGAGAAAGCACACAGTCAAATCCTGGGCAGACAGCTCAGATCCTTGAATACAAGAATAAACAGCTGAGAGTCAATCACACATACCTTTAATCCCAGCACAGGGAAAGATGGAAGTGGTGACCTACTCCCTTTATCCCACAACTCCAGAGACAGAACTTCTTCTGTTTCTGTGAGTTCAAGGCTACACATCTTTAATCTTGACCTGGATAGGTATATAAGGGCTTGTAGAGATCCAGAGAGAACAGAAACGACTGGCAGAAGTGACCAGGAGCAAGGCTGAGGAAGTTGCAAGACAGCTGGGTGAGAATTGACTGTGGTACTTACTCTCTCTGATATTTCAGCCTTCCCCTGATATTTGACTCTGAGTCTCATTAATGATACTAAAACAAAAATGTCCATGAAGAAATATTTTCACCTCTTTTTATGTACCTCTGCACTTGTTTTCTTTCTTTTTTTACTACATTAAATGCAGATAACAATGTTCATGTGAGCTGTTTACATATTTTTAATTTTACTATTATTATTATGAACAAAGAAGTCACACTTTCTATCCTTGTATATCCTTATTCAAGGTCCCTTCCCCCTCCTAACACATCAGTTCATTCTCTCTTCTCCACAACTCCCCACTGGGCAGGCGGCAGGCAGTCCCATGGTCCCACTGTCCCAATGTCTCAATATTGCTTAGTTCAGTCTCCACTCCTGGCAGATCCAGTTTTCTCCCCCCAACCTCAAGGCTGAGTCAGATGTTCCTCTAGGAAGAGTGGGATCCAAGGAGTCAGTCCAGGATGTTTCTGATCCCAAGCTATTCAGTGGTTGTGGTTTGCAGCTTGGGCATGCTTTGCTTTCTTCTTGTTTGTTTGTTTAGAGTCCACTAATGAGTGAGTACATCCCCTGCTTATCTTTCCGGGCTTGTGATAGCTCGCTCAGGAGGATATTCTCCAAATCCATCCATTTGCCTGAAAATTTTAGGATATCATTTTTTCTTACTGCTGAGTAGTACTCCATTGTGTAGATGTACCACAGTTTGTTAATCCATTCTTCAGTTGAGGGACATCTAGGTTGTTTCCAGGTTTTTGCTATTACGAATTCTTTTAAAAAATTTATGCAGGAGTGTTGTAGTCAGATCATTCTTAGTCTATTCTCGATGCACTCTCTCAATCTTATGGCTTAAGTTTAAGATTATTAACACACATACACAAACACAAACACACACACACAACATAGGACATTTAAAGTGACTTATAATTTCAATATTCAAGCGAAGAAATTGAGTAAGTAATTTAGAAAATATATTCTACTGAGAAGGACACTTAGACCAGGGCTCAATACATGAATTTTAAATATATTAAATTTTTGACAACATTATTAGAAATATTCTAGGTCAAAAAGAAGGTATAAATCTTCCTGTTACATTTACAATCCTAGTGAAATTGTAATAATAAAAGTCACGATAGCATTGAAGGTGAAAATTATGGAAAATTAGAGTAAAAAAGGCCAGATCATTTAAAATAGAACTCCAGCAAAAGAATCCAGGAATTCACTTTAACCAAGGAAACTTCAGTATAAAAGAGATTTTAGGTCTGGAAAGATGGCTCTTTGGGTAAAGTCCTTTTTGGGCAAATATGTGGTCTGATTTTAGTTCCCCAGAACCCCCATAAAAGTAGCCTTCAATAGTGCAGCCTATAATTTCATTCCTGATACAGTGAAATGGGAGATGAGAACAAAAGAATTCTCAGAAGCCTGATGTCCAGCTAGACAGGTGTTCACAGAAGCAAACAAGGGTCCTTGTCTTAAACAAGGTCAAAGGGAAGGACCAAGACCTGAGATTGTCCTCTGAGTTCAACATGCAGGCTATGACACAGATAGTGAATGTCTGCACTTTTACACACAAATAAATTTCAACACACACATGCACACACACACACACACACACACACACACCCCATAAATAGGCAGCAAAAGTTTAGGGCATATAAGATGCATATTAACTAATGCACTGTATAAATCAATTATAGCATAAGAATACAAACATATCCATTGATGTTGAAAGGTATCTCACAAACAATAGAAGTTATTCATTTTATCTCTAAAATTAAAATAATAGCATGGATAGTAAATTTAGATCTATTCAAAGATCATTCACAATGAACACTTTTTCATTCCTACTTTACAAGCAAAATTGAAGACTAGCAAAGAAAAAATAGTTGTAAAAGGAATAGAAACATCACTTAAGAAAGAATATCCCACTGTCAACAAATAACTTAAAAACACCAGTTAAGTAGAATAATTTTTGCCATTTCTTTTTTACTGGGGAAAAATAAGTAAATGTCTAGTCTCTGCAGCCCAAACAGGCAGTAATCTGAACAGACCCCACAGCTGGGCTATGTACTTCATCCAGAAGCTCTCCAGCTGAGGTCTTCAACCTTGTCTAATCACCTTCAGAGACACTTTACATTTTTACAAGTTCTTGGCCTTTGTCTAAGTCTTTGAACTCTGAGCCCTGCTTAATCCATTTGTGCCATCTATAACCTACATTCACACACATACACACACACACACACACACACACAACTTAATATTAGTAAATAAGATCAGAATTAATGAATTTGTTACTACTAATCTGCGCAGCTCAGATCAGTTTCAAAGAAAGTCAATAAAAACCACTTGGTAAATTTCAGACAATGATATCAAATTATCTTGTGAATTTATTGTTATTTAGTAAGTTTCAACTTATTTATGGTTGTGAGCCTAGCCTTTAACGGCTGAGCCATCTCTCCAGCCCGTAAGTTTCAACTTATGAGAAGGCATAAGTGTGTCTGTCTCTATATTGGCCTATCATGTGTCAATGTTTTTGACATAATGTAATCATCATGAGGAAAATATTAGTTAATTTTGGGCTAATCACTAAAAAAATAAAAAATAGAATGTTAAAATATATAATATAAAGAAAATAAAATCAGCAGACTAAATCAACCATATTACCAAAATTCTCAGTTGAGGTAAAAAAAAAAACCCAAATATAAACTACAAACAAAACCCAAATAACAAAATCTAACATTAAAACAACAGAAAACTAAAAAATGAGTGAGGGATGACAATTGAAGCATTGCAATTATAATATATATAATAGAAATCAAATAGTTATTTTCTAAAAATCAGAACATATAATTTTTATTGAGACAGGATCTCATGTATGCCAGGTTGACATTAAAACTCACTGTGTAGCTCAGACCAGTTTCAAACCACTAATTCTCCTGTATCCAATTCCTTAAAACTGAGAGCACAAGCATGTACCACCATACCTAGATCAATGCAATTGCACAAATTTAAGAAGAATTAACCTGTTTCTTAATTACATAGTTCAAGTGTTCACTTCCAACTGTGACTACTGACTCCTATCCTGAAAAACACCAATATGGAATGTTTCAGATGTGGAAATACTGGAGACTCTTTGAGAATGATCAAAGTTTTATCTACTGTTAGGTGGATATAGTTTGAGGGACTGGGATTCTGGAAACTAGCTGGTCTCTAAAGCTACCTTGAGTCAGTGGCTTTTGGGTTCTCGCTCACAGACTACAGAGGTTTAGCTGAGTAGCAGAAGAAAAGCAAAAATAAGTTAAAACCTGCAAGAAAGCCTGAATCTGGTAAGAATTACCATTGCCGGAGCAATGGCCTCCATGAAGGCAGCTTATAATTTCCAACCATAGAGTCTAAAAGAACAATTATGATGCTGATGATGTTCAAACAGTTCAAAGAGGACAGAAAAGTACTTCAAGAGTACAAAAAAGCTGAATAAAACAAGGAAGTAGATTCAGGATATAAAAATGAACTCAATAACAGAATTGCTGAAGAAAAAAACAAACTAAAGGGACATCTAGAGTTAAAAGCTCAATGGACCAAATAAAATGAACAGTGTAAAGCTTCCCAAACAGGATGGATCACATGAAGAACTGTAAGAGTCTGATGAGGATAACATGAGAAATCACTGAGACATCACACAAAAAATCAAGTCTATGAATCAGGTAATTAAAAGAAGAAAAATTCCATGGGAAAGCCATAGAAAGAATTTTCAGTAAAATTATAGAAGAAAATTTGCCAGTGATACAGGATACAGGAAGGAATACTAAAGACTAAAGAAATAGGTAAGCATGCCCAAGATTCTGCAGAGAAAAATTAAGACATTTAATTAAAAGTGCTCTTTAACATGATACAAAAGAAACAAATAACAAGAATTATATATATATCTTTTAATAAAACTCTAAGATTAATAGTCTAAATTTCCCCAGTAAATACATAGTCTAGTACATTGTATATAAACAAGACAAAATATTTTGCTGCTACCAAGAAGCACATATTACTATCAAAGATATGAAGCACATTAGGGCAGAATGAATAAAAAAAGATATTCCCAACAAAGGAAATGGGGACAGACAGGGATAGAGCTTCTAATAACTGAGGAAATAGATTTCAAACTAAGTTAACCAGAGGAGAGAAATGAGGTCATTTCAGACATACTGAGGAAATAAACCTTCAAAGAGTAAATTCTAATTCTAAACATATATAGACCAAACAGGGGTGCACATCATTTCATAAGGCAAATGCTACTATTTGTAGAGAAACAGATTAACCTCAACCAAGTCATAGTGAGTGAATTCAGTACCCCACTCTCGACAGTATAAAAGTCAATGGGCATGTAATGATCAGAGAAACAGAAGATAGTGGCATCATTAATAAAATAAACTCAACTAAAATCTGAAATACCCCCCCAAACGCTAAAGAATGCATTTTATTCTCAATAGCCCATGGAATTTTATTCAGAACATGTTACAAAATGTGACACAAATCAACAAATATTGGAAAATTGAAATAATATCCGAGTTCCATATCAGCAGTAATAGAAACTAAAATAAAGTACAAAAACTCGGAGATATAAAACAACCCACTATTGAGTAATGAATAAATTACTTAAAAATAATAAGAAAGGAAATAAAATAGTCATAGTATGAAATAGAAATGAACAAACAACAGTCCTCAGTCTGTGGAATACAGTAGCGGCCATCTGGGAGTAAAAGTTAGCAGTTCTGTGTTCCTACATCAGATTATCAGAGTATTCAAATAACCAACTTACTTGTGTACCTGAAGGTCTTAGGAAAACAAGAACAAAACCCCAAACAGTATGTGAAGAGGAAAAATTAAGAACAGGACAGAAATCAATGAAATAGAAATTAAATTAAAACAATGTTTCTTTGTAAAGATATACAAGATTGTCAAACATTTATTCAAATTACCCAAAGAAAGAAGGAGAATATGCATGTTAATAAAATCAGAGATGGAGAGAGACTAACATTATAACAGATATTATCAAAAATTAAAATTAAGACCTGCATAAATTAGAAATTTTTATAATATATTGAAATAAATGTACATTCCACTAAATTAGAAAAATCTAGAAGAAGTATATGGTTTTAAAGTACATATTATCAGCCAGGTAGTGATGGCTCACACCTCTAATCCCAGCACTCAGGAGGCAGAGGTAGGTGAATCTCTGACAAGGCTAGCCTGGTCTACAGAATAAGTTCCAGGATAGCCAGGGAACCCTTACACAGACAAAGAGAAATCTTATCTTAAAAAACTAATAATGATAATAATAGTAATGATATAAATTACCCACCAAAATTAAAGCAGGATAAAATAAATAATTTAAATAAATCTATACCAAACAATGAAACTAAGACAATAATTTAAATATCTCATAATTGAAAAACCAGTCTGGCATCTCATGGACTCACTGCAGAATTCTTTTTTAAAAAAGTTTATTTACAAAATAAGGTCCTTTTTTCTCTCATGTATCCCCTTGCTCTCCCTCCTTTCCCCCTCCCATTCCCTTCTGGTGAGCCTTCAGCCTCCCTCCTCTCCATCCCTCCATCTCCTTTCCCAAAAGGGCAAGAAGTCCCAAGGTGGATCTGCTCAGCATCCACTCTAGGCAGGCCCAGTTTCCTCATCTTAATGTCAAGCCTGGTTTAGATGGTCCTGTGGAGGGAATGGGCTCTGATGTTCCAGTCCACAAAAACACAGTCTGATCCCTCCCCTTGAGGTTCCAGATACTGCTCATGGCTCATGTCAGTGGGCAAGTGGGCAGTTGCCTATCCTCGGACTGGGAAACCTTCACTGCAAAATTCTAACAGACTTTTTTTTTTTTTTTAGTGTGTCAAATAGCTTTATGACCTCCTCATGTTTTTTTTTGTTTTGTTTTTTTTTCTTTATTTATTTTGTACTTATCAAGAAAAACAATAAATTGAATTTAAAATGCTGATAAGTTAACAATAACTATAAAGAAAATAAAAATCATAAACGTGACTTATCAAGGGTGATAATGCAAATAATTTGCTACACACAAAATTACTTTGTGTTCAGCTTTCCCTCTGAATTTTTTTTTCTAGCCCTATATATCCTTATTCAAGGTCCCTTCCCCCTCCCACCACATCAGGTCATTTTTTTCTTCTCCACAACTCCCCATCCCCTCCCTGGGCAGGCAGCAGACAGACCCATGGTCCCACTTATCCAATATTGCTTAGTTCAGTCTCCACTCCTGGCAAATCCAGTTTTGTCCCCCCTCCCTCAAGAGTGAGTCAGGTGTTCCTCTAGGTGGAGTGGGATCTGCAGGGTGTTTCTGATTCCAAGATTCTAACAGACCTTTAAAGAAGAACTAACATCAACACTACCTAAGTTATTCATAGAATAGAAAAGTAAGAAATGCTTCCAAAAGCTTGTAGGAAGCTTGTGTTGTCCTGATACCACACAAAAAGAAAGTTATTCACCAGTTTCTCTGATGACAACAGATGCAACTGTTCTCAATAAAATATTTGAAAATTGAATATAGGACCACATGATCGAGTTGGCTTTATTCCAGAAACATGGGGATGACTTATTTCAAGTCAATTAATAAATGTAACCCATTACATGAATGGATTCAGAAAGAAACCCCAAGGTTAATTCAATAGATAAAAGGCTTTTGGCCAAATACAACATCTATTCTTTATTAAAGCCACAAAGCGGGCAGGGGAATGCTAGGCAAGAAGAGAGCACTCCTCAACATACACAGAATATAACAAAACCTTAACACCATGCTAAATGGAAAAAACCAAAAGTATTCTCAGCAAGACCACAAACAAGACACAAATGAACATTCTAGTCTACTCTTATTCAAGACTTGAAATCTTGGCTACAATGATAATAGCAGAGAAGAGAACAAAAGAGAGCAATCAAGGAAAAGAAGAAGGGACGCCATCCCTTTTTGCAGGTGATATGATTCTATACACAAGGGACCCTAAACATCCTACTATGGAACTTTTACAGCTTTATCCTATTGACAGAATACAAAATTAATGTACAAAAATCAGTGGAATTTCTAAATGTTACTGACAAACTAAAATCAAGGAAACAACCCCAGTCACTATAGCCACACACTAAAAAATAAATAAATAAATAAATAAAAAAAATTTAAAATACATGGGAATAAATCTAAATCTAGTCAAAATAGGAAAGCCTTAGAGAATGAGATACTGATGGGCGAAAAGTATCTCATGAAGCCCCACCTACAGGAGTCAATGGCAGCCAATGGCTGCTGGAGAAGTCATTAACCACATTGATAAAGCTGTTTTCTCATACTCCAGTGCATAGCTTTACACCCATGCCTGCATGAATAGTTCTGGTTAGTAAGTCACAAAGCCAAAAGAGAAACACATGAAAGTGGTGTGTGTGGGGGAGGGTGGCATAAAAATCTCAAGATAAGTGTAGACAGAATAAATTAAATACATATGTCTGTGTGTGAAAAGTTGTAAAAGAATAAATTAAAAAGATACATACAGAATAACCTTGAAAAAAGTATGGATAACATTGTAGTTCATAATTCCAGACATTGAAGTGGCTGTGATAAGGAGTGTCATGCATGCATGACATTTTAAAAAGACACACAATGAGCCTGCAAAGATGGAAACTTGTGATATGTTGTATACTTAATAAAAGTAATCTGGAATATCAGAGAACAGAGTCACTCACAGAGCCAAGCCCAGGTCAAGAAATGGTGACCCTTGCCTTTAATCCCATCACTCAGGAGGCAGAGATCCTTCTAGATCTCTGAGTTCACCATCTAACAAAGCTAGGCAGTGGTAGCATACCTTTAATCCTAGTTCTAGAAAAATTGAACCAGGAAGTATGATTGTTGGGCAGAGGGAGAAAAACGGGGAGTACAGCTTTCCCTGCTTCTTCCCTTTTTACCTGAGGATGGAGAGGTGGGAGTCAGATTGTTGGCTGGGTAAGAGTTGGCTCTGGTTTATTCCCTGTCTCTCTGATTTTTAGGTTTTTCCCAATATCTGCCTCTGAGTTTTTATTATAATAACAAACAGAATTTGTGCAATAAAGACATGTGCTGTAGAACATGAGTGCTGACACAGACCTTCTAAACTGCGTACATTGGACCCAGTATTCATAGTTCCCTCCAGCCACCTTGTAACAGTTGACCTAACCGTGTCACTTTGGGCTATGAAAGTATACCAGTTTCTTCTAAAACTGGCACTAAATTTGTTCTAAAATGTTATTGAAAAACAAATTCAAATTTTAACAAATGATTGAAAAGTAGGCCCAAAATTATGAACATATAGAAATATAGTTAGTAATTAAGTGTAATTTAAATATATAGTCACAAGAACAAACTTCAAGTATATTCCTCCTGCAGTGATAAGAGGAATAATTTTAGTTCTGTTCTCATAAAGTATCATATTATTTGAAATGCTTATTTTATAACACCCATCTTAAGAAGCATTTGCCTATATTTGGAATTTGAATATTTTTGAAAAGAAATAAAATGTGTTAATTTCTCTAGATAGCTTGTTATAGATGCTTCAGAAATCCTGAATCAGTATTCTAAGAACAGCATGCTGAATGAGCATCCTCAGCTGGGCAGCCAAACATCCAGAGAACTATAGTTCTGATTGAAGAAATCACAATAACAGAGTAAATGAGCACAAGTGAATGGCTTAAATATTGTTTGCAGTTTGCAAATTAGATCTACACAGGCAAGAAAAATGTTTCTATACTTTCCTTCTACAATTAAGCTCAGTTTGTTAAAATATTTCCCATAAATAAGGGGATTGGGACTCTCAAACCTGGATTCTGAGTTTGACAAAATAAATTTTCAAATAACCTTGATTCTGAGGCATACAATTCCAAATCAAATCCATTTACAGTGCAGCTTGGCAGACCGCAATCCAAAATCAGGGCTCTTTAGAATTTCATCATCCTCAAATGTGAAAAACAAAATCCAAGTGAGTTTTCTTTTTCTTTTTGAAAACTTTCCTTTTAATTAAAAATTCATGTATCATTTTAGATATCAAATTCATAGAAAGAAAATCTCATTAAAAGAGGACCTCTACCAGTCAGGGTCATGGCCTAAACAGATGGTACATTCAAATTGGTAATTTGAAGCAAGTTTAATAAAAAGACTTGTTATCAATATATAGGCATAAGGTAGATTGCTATAGCACCTTAAGAGTATATTGAGTCTGGTGAATGAAATGGAAGAGACAATTAGGATGTGGGCTGTATAAAAGGGCATCACTTTTGGGAGAGTTAGGTAGCCATCCAACCACAAAAGAAAGAAATCTGAGGAATAAATATCCAACCACAGTCACTGTTCAGCTCCTTCCTTTCCCTTGATTTCTTCTAGATGCCTCCTGTTGTCTAAACTGAGCACTTTGGTTCAGGGATATAAGCTTTAGTTCTTATTTGTTTGTTCCACATGACATAGAGCCTCTGTGTGTCTGGAGAATGAGTAGATGGAATTTATTGTGTGGTGTTAATCTGATGAGATCTAGGAACACCTAGGAGACAAACCTCTGGGCATATCTATGAGGACATTCCTAAAAAAGTTAACCAGGGTCAAAAAGACTTACCTGCATAGGTGTGACCAGTGCCATTCCATGGAGCATTTTCTGGACTGAATATAACATAGATAGTACTTCACCAGCATTCATCTTTCTGCTTTTTGGGTGTGAATATTGTGTGTTTTCTCCCTCAAACTGTTTCTTTTGTCCCTTCTCTGGAATGAGGGGCTGTATTCTCAAGTAGTGAGCCTAAAGTCTTTCTCTTTTTCATTACATTTGTTGGGTATTTTGATAAAACATTAGGAAGAGTAACCAGTACAATTGGTCAGTTCCTTTGGTACCTCGAATTTGAACTTGCATATCATCTAGGTAAGGAAACCATACTTTCAGGAAAAGAAATAGAAAATCCAAACAGCAGTTTCACTGCTGGAAGATGTCTATAGACATAGTTTTATCATAAGCATAATTCATTATACTTTAGTTACACTCAGCAGTATTCAAATAATGTAGCAGAAAGTTTAAAGGAAAAATAATGCAAATAAGAATTACTGTAGTCTGACTTGATGTACAGAGCCTATATGATAGTTACTACATTTTCTTTCATACTAAACTTTTAGTATGCTCAGATAGTACCTCTTCTAAGTTGGATCCTTTGTTTGCTAGAATAGTCACATTTTCAGTTATTAATAACTACAAATTTCTTGTGACAAAAATCTCTTGATTCTAGTATAGTCCTCATAGTCATTATAATGATGTGGTAATTCACTCAGAATCAGTTATATATGACCTTACTATTATTATCTATTCTTGTTTATGGGTCTGATGATAGGAAGGGTTCAAAGTAGGTAAAGAGTAGTCTCAGCTTTCAAACAATGTGATCATTGCATTGTCTCTTATTAAGGAATCCTTTTCTTGGGTATTTAGCACCTATATCCAACAGGGCTGATATTATCATGACTAGAAGCATACAATCATCAAGGATTTTATTACTCACCAGGACTTCTTCTGTTTCCATGCTCTGGTTTTGAACGTGACCATGAGTGAGATTTTACCATATAGTAACAATTTGCTAAGAGGTACATTGCACACTAAAATTGTTACTAGCTATGTGAAGACAAGTCACTGACCTCTAATGACCATAATCTTCCCCCTAATGATAATAAGAAACCAAAATATTTGTTAGCCATTAGCTATTACTTTAATCGCTCTTGTGCATGCTGATAGTTTAGAGATTGTGTTACAATTTTGCTTGATGTGGTGGCAGCCAATCAATCCTGGTGAGGGTATAAACATGATCCCTACTCCTTGTATGCCAGCAAACCAGAATTTCAAGTGCTCAGTGAAGGCACAATGTCTTAAATTTTCTGCATAAGTTCCATATAATTTTGTTTTATTCTCTTGAAGTTGATGGTAGCATAAATACATCATAATTTTCTCTCTGGCTACATATGTCACATAGACACTGGCCAAGAAATTAACAAAACCTTATTCATAAATGGACTGTATTATTCATATTATATATTAGTATAATATATGTATATATAATAGATATATACACATATATTTATAATATATAATATATATTAATATTTCTAAATATAACCCTGGTGAAGTACTATCTATGTTATATTCAGTCCAGGAAATGCTCCATGGAATGGCACTCACTGGTCACACCTATGCAGGTTATAATAAATATACATATATTATATTATATAATTGGAGGAACTTACCAGGACAGACCTTACAGTTTTATAAGTTCCACAATAGGAAGAACTCAGGTGATCTCCACTACTTACTTCTGTAATCAGTGGGGTTAGCATCAGATTATAACCAACCTCTGAATGTCTTGAAATTTTCCCAGCCCTTTGTGTTTTATTAACTGGTTTTAGGCAATAGACTTTTCTGGGATGTCTGTAGACAATTTATAACACATTATAAATGCACATTGTAGAGTTCTTCTCTGAAAGGTCAAGACATACACCCAATTCTGGACCTGCAGGTTTTGTTATCTTTTGTCTGTGTGCATACTAGAATTACCTATAAAGTTTAGAAATGCTTTGGTTTTTCCAACCCTCTAGACTGTAGACTTCAATTACAAGAGCTATGACTCCAGGAGATGAGGAACACTTTTTCAATCAACAAGATGTGGTTTCTATGTATGATCTCCACTTGAGTGTTCCTATTTTTCAGTTTTCTCTGGGGTGGAGGGGTTTTTTTGACTCCAAGTTGTTCACAATTTAAGTTGGGTAAAAGTGGGATGTGTCTGTATGATATAGGCTAACTGCTACCTTGGTATCTGTTCTCTAGACACTGATAGTAACTTTCTGTCTCCAAATTAATATTGTCTTCAGACACTGTCAAAAGTCTCTTGGAGGACAGCATTGCCACCAGCTGAGAAACATTGCTTTGGAGCTGTTAGATGAAGCAATCTAATGCCATAATTTTGCAATTCACATTATCATCAGAAGGACTGATTGCCACAGTAATTGACATTGCTCAATTTGCCCTATATTTGCCCTTCAGTTTCTCCCCCTTAATTTGAATACTAATCAACCTAGTTGCTTAGGTCCCTTCTCCCTGAAGCAAGAAAAGGATGCTTTCTCAGAATCCCATGTTGAGTTCTGCTTCCTAGAGCTATGTCTAGTACCAGTTTCTCTATCATTTAATTTCACAGCAGGAAACAGATGTCGCACTATGTTGAAGCCATTCAATAACAGTTTAATCAAGGAGCTATTTACATTAATGAGGCCACAATATAGGAAAACCAAGGAGAAGGTGGTATCACCAAGTCGGTAATGGGAGATACCTCTTTTGTCTATGGACTGGAATAAGTAATGGTTGAAGGAAGATAGTTTCTCAGATTTCAAGAGAGGAGGGGAGGAGAGGGGAAAGGAAGGGAGGAAAGAAGAGAGGGGGCAGAAGGGGAGGGGAGAAGAGGGGAAAGGAGAGGAAAGGAGAGGAGAGGACAGGAGGGGAGGACTTGTAAAGTGACTAGAACACCTGACAGTAGGTCTTCTACAGGGAGGGAGTAGGCTTGGAAACAGCTGCCTACTCAAGCTTTCTGTTCTCCCTTCTGTGTGTACCTACTGGCAGAGTCCTGCTGTAAGACAGGACACAAGGGAATCCTCTGAATAGGGGTATATATGGTTTCTCACCCTTCTGCTACATGGACCAAGGTAGAAAAAGAAGGTCAGTTTTATAAGCGTGAAAGACACAGAAAAAATGCCAAGGACTTCTTTTTATATTTAGAAATAAAAATGGGGATATTTTAGGTGAAGCACACGTTATTATATGAAACGTCTGTCAGCAACATGACAGAGTGTAAAATAAGAAGTGAGACAGCTTAGAAAATGGCAGCAAAAAGATGTAGTTGGGTTTTTTTTTTAATTCTTTACTCTTAGCTCTTTGGGGTCCCAGAATCCAGCTCCCAAGTAAATACTTACAGAGAGACTTGTTATTACTTATAAATTCCTGACTTTAGCTTGACTTGTTTCTAGCCAGCTTTTCTTAATTATCCCATTTACCTTTTGCCTCTGGGCGTTTATTTTTTTCTATTTTTGTATACCTTTCTTTACTCCTTTCTTCATGGCTTGCTGTGTAGCTGGATGTCTACCCTTTAAGTTTTTTCTCACTCCTAGAACTCCTCTTCCCCCAAATTTCTCCTGTTTTACTCTCTGCTGCTAGCCCTGCCTATCCTTTCTCCTGAGTCAGTATTGGCCGTTCAGCTCTTTATTAGACCAATCAGGTGTTCTAGACAGGCAAAGTAAAGCATCTTCACAGAGTTAAATAAATGCAACATAAAAGTATGGAAACACATCTTTGCATCATTAAACAAATATTCTACAGCATAAACAAATGTATCACTTTTTAAACTAATATTCTACAATAAAAATCTGCAAAACAAAGAACATTCTGGAACACTTGCACACGTATGCACATTTGTGCACACTCAAACACATACATGTATAAATACAAACACACACAGGAATGTATGCTCATGTGATATGACATACCAGGTGCATACATTTTTAGTATAATCTCTAAGTAACTGGAACAAATGTTTCACTTTGATCAAATTTCTTGCTAATGTTTAAATCTAATTATTCATGCTACTGTTATTTTGTCTGTAATAGCTGTTAGATACATTCTCTTTATTAATTTCTAGCTATTGGGTTTGTTCAAACAAGATCCCCTTTTATGACAATTTCAAAGATCTAGAGAGTAGTATCTGTTGAGAGATTGCTTGGTGATTAAGAGAACTTGGTACTCTTGCAGAGATTATGGGTTTGATAGCCAATACCCACATCAGATGGCTTGAAATTGCTCATAACTACAGTTCCAGGGAATCTAATAACTTCCTCTGGCCTCTCTAGGCACTTGCACTTAACTCATTTGGTAGACTTATATACACATTGGCATATACACATGAGGCAAAAATAAACATTAATGATACAAATGGTCTTTCTAGGCTTTCTCATTCCTGACATATCTTCCCTATCATTAGTTTATACTGTTAAAAAAATCTGATAGTGAATACCAAGTGATTACATTCTGTTCTACATTGTGTGTAAATAAAGTTTCTAGCACCATGCAAACATTCTGTTTGAAATTCATGTGGCTATCTTATTTCTTTAAAATCTCTCACACTTTCCTGAGATTATATTAAGCAGATGCCATTCTTTTATATTTCAGCCCTTATACTTGTGTTCCATCTCATTCTATTGAGAACTGATCTTTTCATATGTCCATAACCTTCCCTTCCATATGTTCACACCTTCCCCCATACACGCTCTCCTCCCTGCACACTCTCCCTCATGCACACCCTCCCCATGCACACCCTTCCTCATTCACACTCTCCCAATACACACTCTCCTCCATACACACCCTCCTCTATTCACACCCTCCCTATACACACCTTCTTCATTCACACTCTCCCCATGCACACCATCCTCTATCTCATAAGCTCCCCAAGACCAACCTACCATGATTCTCAAGGACAGTTAATGTAGCTTAATGTGAGATGTCAACTCAACTACCCACCTTCAGTCGAAATTTCCCCAAGGCACTTGGAAAGATTTATTGTTAAAAAGCAGAGTTAATGCACTCATTAAAACTATACAACTTTTTGGAAAATGTTATTGTGTTAAAGAGATCTAGTATGAGATCTACTCTCTTAGCTCCATTGTGTAATGTACTACTTTTGACTATCAGCCAACAGTATTCATATAAAAATGAAAACAAGCTCATGTCCTTTGCTTATTGAGTGATTGTGTGTCATGCTACTATGAATTTGAAAGGATCACATTCACATCAACCAATGATTGTAGCGGGAAATCAGGAACTATATATGTGAACGATCGCATCAGAGGACTGGAGACGAGTGGGGCGTGGTTAACTGGAAAGGATTCCGGAAGTAGACCTTCCAGGGAGAGGACCAGGACAGGAAGCTGGCATTCTCTCACGAGAGTTCCCTACCGGGTGCGCAGTTTGGGCCAGCTGCCCGGGAGTTCGGATGTACGGTGTGGGGATGAGGAGTTTTCCTTAGAAACGCTCCACTCCGGCGCACTGCAACCTTATCCTTTTATTTTCTCTTAAAACTGTCTCTGTTTTGTAAGTGATTTTCACAAAATAAACCCCATAAACCGTCTCTGTTTTGTAAGTGATTTTCACAAAATAAACCCCATTTAAAACATATCTCACGGCAGGTTTTTACCATGATAAATGATCATGAATGAAATAAGTAAAACAGTTTTTAGAAGAAAAAAGGCTAAACAAATCTGAATTCTTAATCATATAATGTTAACTTTAGGATTTTTTAAAGATTTATTTTATATAGCACATGATTATTGTTGCAGATATTTCCATGGTTTACTACAGTTTCCCACTTATTCAAAATTAGTTTTTGGTAGTCCTTATAGAAATTGATTTACATGTATTATACTGTTCAATCACAATAACAGTACTATCTGAGAAATAATAGCCACCTTTTATATATGTGGCAGCTGACGCTGTAAGAAGTAACTTGTTGTATAAATGGCATTAGGAAATGACACTTCCAGAATCATATCCAGGTTTCTCTGTTGGAGGTCCATGCTTGTATCCCTAAAATGAATGAGTATGAAATTCAATCCACTAATGATTATTCTTTAAAAATATTAATAAAAATGCATTAAACCACATCAAACTATTTTCATGTTAATTTATTTATTGTGAGGATGGGGGGACTGCATGCCATGGCACACTCTGGATGTCAGAGGACAGCTTTCAAGAGTTTGTTCTCTCCTTTTACATGTGGATTTCAGGTATGATACTGAGGTCGTCAGTCTTGCTGCCATGTGCCTTTCCCCAATGAGTCATCTTAACAGACCGAGAAGCACATTTTAATGCCTCATCCCACCACTCTATTATGAAAGCCAGCAAAGTTGTTTGCAATATCATGACAAATACTCATTATACAAATCTGAAGGACATAATATTAATCCATGATGCCATAAAAAGAATTAAGAGTGTATGCTGGGGGTGAAATAAAGGTAAAAGAGGAAGATGGTGTAGCATAAACTCACTCATCTACTGAGTATAAAACAGCTTTCCCATGGAAGATGGTGTAGCATGATCACACTCATACATTGAGTAGAAAGTAGTTATCTCATTCAAGAGGGTAAAACAATGTCCTGAGAGAGTAGGGAGCGCAAGAGAAAGAAATGAGGTGAGAGGTTGTTTAACATGGGTGATCTATAGTTTCCAAGAGTTCCATTGTCATTATAGTCTTGTGCCAATTATTAATAATGTTGAACTTGGTACTTCAAACCAGCTAGAAAAGGAGGTAGTAAATATTTTACCATACATAGATAGTAAATATATGACATGACTGATTTAATTATTACACATATATAAACATTAAAAAATTACTCAGTTACTGACAAACATAAAATTATTTGTCAACTAAGAATAATTTTTTTAGTTCTTGAGATTGAACTCTGATGCATGTTAGACAAGCACCCTTCCATTGAACTGCATCCCTAACTTTAAAAAACATTTACAAATATGCATACCACTTCACCTAGATAGTCATATAATAATTTTTTCTTAATGTGCATAAGTGCAGTATATTTTTCTAGACTGTATACTCGGATTTTTCTTTCTTATTTCAAAGTAATAAGGAAACTCATTAAAAAGTAAAGATCCAACTCTGAAACACAGCCACCTTTAGGGGAACAGAGTATAAAAACAGCTGAGGGTTGAGAACCCAGGACTTGGTGGTCTTTACACTTGGGTTTCATCAGAAATTTTAGGGAACATATACAATTGGCTTTATGGACCCCCAAAGAGGTTTTGACTTTGCAGGTCTAAGAAGAACAATAGGAATTAGGTTTATAGTGTAGCCATAGGTTCTTAGAGAATATTATCTTGGGTATAATGGTCACCAGTTTTTTCCAGGCAGTCATAGTCCCGGGCTTCTTGACCTTTCCTTTTTTTGTGATCCTTATTTCTTTGTTTTCACACAGACCGGATTGCTAATTTCCTGATCCACTGTCTCCAAGACAAAGTGTTCTCTACTAATTTTATGGGAGGAAGAATGGGAGATTTCCTTCTGTTTTTATTGTGGAAATACTGCACTTTGAACTCTGCCACATTATTTTCTGTCCTTACAAATGATGCTAGAAATTCAAATGCCCCAAATTGATTTTCTGTTCAAACTATTTTATGTCCTCATCTCAAACTCCACAATGATGAATGTTCATTCTTTTGACAATGTGAATAAATTCATAGATAACTTTTAAAATTTTAAGATAATTACATTTAATTTATAGATTATTAATGATGAGTAGCCTTTTTTTTTTTTTACAGTATTTAGTCTTTTCATACATGGACACTAATTCTTCTCCTTCACATCTCATTTTATATTTTCTACTAACCTGTCCTATAGTTTTTTTCCCTCCATTTCTCTTATTTATTTTACATTCTTACCACAGTTTTCCCTTTCTCCTCTGCTCCAAGTCTCTCTCTCCTCCCATCCATTCCTCTACCTAATCAGAAAAGGATAGGCCCCCATGAATATCAACAAAACACAGCATATCAAGTTGCAGTAAGTCTAGGAACCTCCCTTGTATTAAGGCTGAGCAAGGCAACCCAGTATAAAGAATAGGGTCCCAAAAAGACAGCAAAGGAGCCAGACAGCCACTGTTCCCACTTTTAGGAGTTCCACAAAAAGACCAAGCTGCACCACTGTCACATTCATGCAGAGGACATAGGTCAGCTCCCTGGTTGTCGGTTCAGTTTCTGTGAGCACCAATGAACCCGGGTTAGTTGATTCTATGGGTTTTCTTATGATGTCCTTGACCTCTATGACTCCTACAATCCTTTCTCCATTTCTTCAGCAGGTTTCCCTGAGCACGGCCTAATGTTTTACTGTTGTTCTCTGCATCTGTTTCCTCCAATTACTGGTTGAAGCCTCTGTAACGATTTCTGGGCAAGGCACCAATCTATGGTTATAGCATAATATTATTAGACATCATTACATTGATTTTTCCCTCCAGTACTGCTTGGTTCTATCTAAGGTTTCTGGATCACTCTTCCTCTGGGTCCTGGAACTCCAGGTAGTACAAGGCATGGGCTTACTCTTGTGGCCTGAATATCAGCTGGACCAGTCATTGGTTGACCACTTTCACAATCTCTGCATCACCATTACCTCAGCATATTCAACAGGCAGGACAGACTGTAAATCAAAAAAAGCAAAGCACACCCAAGCTGTGAACCACAACCACTAAACAGCTTGGGATCTGAAGCACCTTGCGGTGACACCTTGGAGCCCATTCCCTCCAGAGGAACACCTGACTCAGTCTTGATGTTGGGATGAGGAATATGGACTTGCCTGGAGTGGATGCTGAACTAAGCCACCTTGGGACCTCCTGCCGTTGCTGGGGAGGAGATGAGGAGATGGGTAGAAGAGTGACTGACTGGGAGGGTGAAGGAAGTGTGAACAAGAGGATACATGGATAAAAAAATGAAACTGTATTGAAAAAAAAGAAAAAGGAAAAAAAAAGTTACGTGGCTGGATTGATGTACCAATCCTTCCATTGGAAGTTTTGCTGGTCATAGAAGATGTGCTGTTGTTTGTTTTTGTTCTTTGGGCTCTTTATTTTTTTTGAGAGGCCCACCACACAGCTCCAAAATAAATTACTTATGGAGGCTCATTATTACTTATAAATGCCTGGCCTCAGTTTGGTTTATTTCTTGCCAGCTTGGTTTAACTGAAATTATTCAATCTACTTTTTGCCTCTGGGCTTTTTTCTTTTCTTCTGTATTTCTTACTTTCCCTCTTACACCATGTCTGGCTGTATGGGTGCGTGACTGTACCCTAGCATCTTCCTCTCCTTGTTCACTCACTCTTTCTTTCTTTCTTTCTTCCTTCTAGATTTCTCCTTCTATTTATTCTCTCTGCACACCAGTCCCCCATAGTTTTCTCTTCTGCTTTGTTATTGGCTGTTCAGCTCTATTAGACCATCAGATTGTTTAGACAGGCACAGTAACAGAGCTTCACAGAACTAAACAAATGCAACATAAACAAAAGTAACATACCTTAAAATAATATTCGACAACAAAGATGAACAGGGCCATGTATCCGCTATTGTTAGAAGTCTTACCTGGGGTCATTCTTGAAGATTCCTGGTAGATTCCTTTGTACCAGGTTTCTACCTAGCCCCAGAATACCCCACTTTTTCAGTCAGCTTTTAGTATTCTCCACAACCCATCCTCATCTGACCCGCACCTACCTTTAGTCCATCCATGAAATCTCTTTTATACCCTTTTTTAGAGAGATGCAAATGTTCCACTTGGGCCCTCCTTGTTATGTAACCTCTTTGGGTTGGTAAATTGTAGCATATCTATCCTTTCCAGCTAATATGCACTTAAAAGTAAATATATGCCGTATTTGTCTTTCTGGTTCTGGGTTACCTCACTCAGGATGATTTTTTTTTCTAGTTCCACCCAATTGCCTTTGAATTTCATGATGTCATTGTCTTTAACAATGATTGAGTAATACTCCATTGTTTAAATATACAATGTTTTTTTTGGTTGAGGCACATCTACATTGTTTTCAGGTTCTAGCTATTATAAATAAAGCTGCTATGAATGTAACTGAACAGATGTCCTTGTGTAATTATTGAACATCCTTTGAATATATGCCCAAGATTGATATATCTGGTTCTTAATGTAGACTGATTCCCAATTTTCTTATAAACCACCATATTGATTTTCAAAGTGGTTGTAAAGGTTTGCACTCCCACCCCAATGAAGGAGTATTCCTTTTCTTCCATATCCTCTCCATATGAGTTGTTACTTGTGTTTCTGATGTTAGCCATTATGAAAGGTATAAGTATAATCTCAGATACATTTTAATTTTAATATCACTGATGACTAAGGATGTTAAACATTTTTTAAAGTGTTTCTCAGCCATTTGAGATTCTTTTCTCCCTTCTTTCACTTTCTTGTACTGGGTGTTGGACACTGGACTATGTTCATGGTAGGCAGATAATCTGTCAATAACTTGTATGCCCAGGTCTTTATTTGTTTTAGAAATAAAAAGGTTGGATTTTTTTTTTTTGGTCAAGCAAGTTTCTTCTTGCTTTGTTCATACAATTCTCTTTTGTTTAATAAGAACTTAGGGTGCAGACCTGGAGATATGGCTCAGTGGCTAAGACCATTTGAGATTCTTGCAGAAGAAGAATGGTTGGTACCCAGTTTTAGGGAATTGGATGCTTTTTCTCTGACATTCAATGACACTAGGGATGTACATGGTACATATATGTACATGCAGGCAAAATACACACAAGACAATGAATATTTAAAAATTTTGTGTACTAATAACATACAGAAGTTGGTTCCTAACTCTATTACTTAGTGAGAATGTCTAAAAGTGTGATTGTTGGTCTCCTGTCCTGCTACTCTACATGACATTCCTTTTCTCATAAAATATTTTTCAGTTTACAAAGAAAATGAAGGTCCAAAATTATAATAAGTGTTAAAAAGTACAATTACCAAAAAAGATAATGAACCATAAAGAAAGACATAGAATGGTACAGGAATGAGGCAAGGAGAATAAACTGGGTCAATTGTCAACTTCTAGCAGATAAAGCAAAAAAGAGAAACCCATGTCAATCCATGTCCAGTAGTTAAAAGTCAGATTAATATTGTTGTTGTTCACAAGATTTCTGTATGTAGTTCAGGTTGTCCTGGAATGTGTTATTAGGGTAGTAAGGTCTCAAATTTATGGAGATCTGTCTGCCTTTGCCTCCTGAATGCTATGATAAAGGTGAGGGGCACTACATCCTATTACAACTAAGTTTTTATAAACTCCAGAGTGGAATTTCATTAAGCAGAAATCACTGATTACTTCACATAAAATTATTCTAGGAAACATAATTTAAATAATATACATTGTATATTTACAGTTATTTTTTACATGACACTCATTAAATGCATGTCATACTACAGTGAAGCTGTATACAATTTCCACAGGTCCTAGTGTTCTTCAGATACTTTTGTTTGACTTCTTTTTATTTGGAGATCAATAGTTATCTCCTGGAGAAAATGGCAACCCTTTCCACAATGTGTGGTTTATCTCTATAAAACTTTTGATTAGTACTAGGTAGCAATAAACTCTACCTTGTGTCCCTGACATATATCTCAACTGGGCCTAGACATAGGATGTCACTGGGGTCCAAGTTCATAGGGTGTTTCCCATACTGCCTTGTGGGTAGAGTTGATGTTCTCTGTGAAACTTGAGAATAGAAAAGCTTGTGCTTAGATGCAAATGCACATTTATGTATTTCAATAAGACAAAAATTATAAATGTGATCAAGGAAAGCAGAGTGACAGAATAGAAATTGGCTAGTGAATGAAGGTTAGAAAATCACAGCTTTGCTAAGACACAAGGTTTAATTCAAGGACTCCAACACCCACTAATGTCCATAGAGAACAGTTACCCAAGAAAGTTAAACATTTACTAGAAAAGATTCTAGTGTGAAAACTTAAACTGTTTCAGGGCATGTAAGATAGATCCAAGTTTAAATTGGATTTTTTTTTCTGCTTGTGGACATTCTGTAATCTCACATCCCATTTTCATCTACAGAAGCATGTAAGGCAGTTGTTTCTAGTTTGTATTTGTAATAAGGGAGTCTTCTAGATCGTGTTCAATTAAACAAATCACCAATGCATAGCAAACAGCCTCCAATCACATAAAATCACTCCTACCTTGTTAAAATCTCATTTGTTATAGGAACTCTCAAAACATAAGGTGTCTCGGAGGAAAAATTATTACCACTTATATTGCAACAGGAAATAATGTTCCCTATAAATCAATACCAGCAAAATGTTCTTATTAAAAAAGGATTCACAGGTCAATGGCAAATTTTCAGTTGATGGCATAATACACTAAAGCATATCCTTTTACGGTTACTGTGGCTAGAAATTATTTTTGTCAGGATCTGGTATAAGCAATTTGCAATAGAAATTAAACAGAATCAAAATTTCACATTAGAATACAGTTTTAAATTTTTCTTTCTTGAGCTCTAGAATGACATATGGATGAATTAGTGAGAGGTCATTCTCTTGGCCAATTTAGGTTTGGTAGAAAGTTCATTTCACCAAAGGAAAGCTAAAGTTCTTGTTTTTAAAGGCTCAGAAAAGAACGTAAGGAGGGTAGATGATTTCTACCCAAATGTGTGACCTTTGGGCTTTGGCATTAATCACTTAGTAATTCATCATTTTGTGTTTAGAACCATGGCTTCCTAGCCTAATGGGGAAATTTGTTTTTTGGGGAAGTCTTGCTAGAGTCTAGATTTTGATTCTTGGCTACAGAGATCTGTATTTGTAACAAGATTTGATAATCAGATGAGCATGATGCTGGAAATCTGAGTAACTCCTTTTGAGTAGAAGCATGGTGTCTCTACTCAGCTAATGCTTATCCAAGGAGCTTTTGCCATGGGAGTGGCAAGATATGGTAATGCCTATTCTAAATTCCTGGTGTGGATTTTTTTGTTGTTGTTGTTTATTTTTGAGGTTTTATTTTAATTACAATATTTCCCCTTTCCATTTCCTCCCTCCAAACCCTTCCATATTACCCTCCCAGCTCTCCTACAAATTTATAACCTCTTTTTAAAATTTGTTATTGCACGTATATGTTATATATATATATGTTATTGCATATAAATATAACCAGTCAAGTCTATATAATAATACTCATAGGTTTGTTTTCAGGACACCATTTGGCTTTTGAAAACCAGTTAATGTACCTTTCTCTAGGAAAAACAACCTCCCCTGCTTCCCTTTCTTCCATTACCTGTAGTCCTTTGTACAGGGTTAAGACGCCAGAGCTGCTCTTCGTGCCTCTATGCAGTTTGTCTTATGTGTTGGTATCTCCTTGTTTAACTCATGTTTGGGCATTCTGGTTGGTGAGACTATTGGTGTAGCTTCTGGCATTACTAGTAAAACAACTTCACAGCAAACTCCTTTATAATCTGGCTCTTATGATGTCTCCCTGCCTCTTTTCCAATGATTCCAAAGTCTTAGGTTTAGGAATATTCTGAAGGTATATTCACTGGGACTGAGCTCCACAACTCTGTATACTGAGTGGTTATGGTTTTCAGTAGGGATCTCCATCATTGCAAAGAGAAGTTGCCTTAATGAGAGAGGTAAAATCTATACTTATTTGTGGGTATAAGGACAAACATTTAGTTTGTAAATTGTTGGTAAGGATTAGTGATTTAGTGGTTGAAGTTTCTCATTTTGTAACTGTGATTTCACTAGCACTGATTAGTTAGCTGAAATTCCAGTACCAGGCATGAATTAGAGAACTGTTGATTACAACCAAGATATGTTTATCACTAATGTACCTATAGGGTTACCATGTCATGCTGGATGATGATTTTAGTTTTTAAGTAACAATAGTTTTAAATATCACATAATCATGAACATTTACCCTATAGGTGTTATTCTAATTAATGACTTCACATAAATACTTTTGTTTACATAACTTTTATTTAATTCTCATAATAGTCTCACTTCCTATGTCCTATTAACCTTATATTATGATGGAGGAAGAATATTGGAAATTGAAGCCTAAGAATCTTCCCCAGGTTTTGTGTAGCCATAGTAAAAGCTGGAGTGGTCACAATATGATGTGTCTATATGTGTATTTACATCATGAATTGTATGAGAAGAGTTTAGGGTATGTTTAATTGTAAAATCTTGAAAGCATTGTGATTCATTTCATCATTGACTACCAGTTACATTTATCTGAGTATTAATAATAATTTTACTCTTTTATCTCATCTGGTTTAGATATATTGTCTATCATCCTTCTGATATTAAAATGTATTGCCATGACTTTTTATATGATTGAGAATATGACTGCAACTATGTAATAAACAACATTCTACATTAAAAAGGGGAAAAATTTAAAATGTTGATAATTTAACAATAACTCTAAAGAAAATAAAAATCATTAGCATGACTTATCAAGGGTGATAATGCAAATAATTTGCTACACATAAAATTACTTTGTGTTCAGTTTTCCCTCTGTATTTTATTTTTCTATCCCTGTATATCCCCATTCAAGGTCCCTTCCCCCTCCTGCCACATCAGGTTATTTTTTCTTCTACACAACTCCCCATTCCCTCCCTGGGCAGGCTGCAGACAGTCGCATGGTCCCACTGATCCAGTAATGCTTAGTTCAGTCTCCACTCCTGGCAAATCCAGTTTTGTCCCCCCTCCCTCAAGAGTTAGTCAGGTGTTCCTATAGGTGGAGTGGGATCTGAAGGGTCAGTCCAGGGTGTTTCTGATCCCAAGCTGTTTAGTGGTTGTGGTTTGCAGCTTGGGCATGCTTGGCTTTTTTCTTGTTAGTTTGTCTAGAGACCACTAATGAGTGAGTATATCCCCTGCTTATCTTCCTGGGTTTGTGATACCTCACTCAGGAGGATATTCTCCAAGTTCATCCATTTGCCTGAGAATTTTAGGATATCATTTTTTCTTAATGCTGAGTAGTATTACATTGTGTAGATGTCACACAGTTTGTTAATAGATTCTTCAGTTGAGGGACATCTAGGTTGTTTCCAGGTTCTTGCTATTACAAATAATGCTCCTATGAACATAGTTGAGCTAATACCTTTGGAATGTGACTGTGCATCTTTAGGGTATACACCCAGAAGTAGTATTGCTGGGTCCTTGGGGAGATTGATTCTCAATTTTCTGAGAAACCACCATATTGCATTCCAGAGTGGCTGAACAAGCTTACACTCCCACCAACAATGGAGTAGTGTTCCCCTTGATCCACATCCTCTCCAACATAGGCTGTCATCTGTGCCTTTTATCTTAGCCAATCTAACAGGTGTTAGGTGGTATCTCAAAGTTGTTTTGATTTGCATTTCTCTGATGACTAAAGATGATGAGCACCTTTTGAGGTGCCTTTCAGCCATTCTTAATTCCTCTGCTAAGAATTCCCTTTTTAGATATGAACCCCATTTTTTGATTGGGTTATTCAAGGTTTTGGGCTCTAGATTCTTGAGCTCTTTATATATCTCAGAGATCAGTCCTCTGTCACTTGTAGGGTTGGTGAAAATCTTTTCCCATTCTACTAGGCTGTCGTTTTGTCCAATTGACAGTGTCCTTGGCTTTACAGAACCTTCCTAGCTTCAGGAGATCCCACGTATTGATTGTTGGTCTTAGTATCTGTGCCACTGGTGTTATATTTAGGAAGTGGTGGCCTGTGCCAATTCGTAGAAGTGTATTTCCCACTTTCTTTTCTATCACGTTCAAAGTGGCTGAGTTTATGTTGAGGTCTTTGATCCACTTGGATTTGAGTTTTGTGCAGGGTGATAGGCTTGGATCTATTTGCATTTTTCTACACACTACCATCCAGCTATGCCAATGCCATTTGTTAAAAATACTATTTTTTTTCCATTAGAGGTTTTGGACCTCTTTGTCAAAGATCGAATGTTCATAGGTTTTTAGGTTAATGCCCAGATCCTCAATTTGATTCCATTAATCCACAAGTCTGTTTTTTATTCCAGTACCAGACTTATTTTTATTACTGTAGCTCTATACTATAGCTTGAAGTCAGGGATGGTGATGCCTCCTGAGGTTCTTTTGTTGAGAAAAATTGTTTTGGAAATCCTGGCTTTCCTGTTATTCCAAATGAAGTTGAGTATTGTTCTTTCAATGTCCAAAAAATATTGTGTTGGGATTTTGATGGGCAGTGCATTGAATCTGTAGATTGCCTTTGGTAGAATCGCCATTTTTACTATGTTGATCCTACCTATCCAGGAACATGGGAGAGCTTTCCCCAACAAAATCAGAAATGTAAAGGAGGATGTAACAACTGACTCCCAGGAAATTCAGAGAATTATCAGATCATACTTTGAAAATCTATATTCCACAAAAATGGAAAACTTAGAAATGGACAGCTTTCTGGGAAGGTATCGTTTATCCAAATTAAATGAAGAACAGATTAATTACCTAAACAGGCCTATAGCCCTTAAGAAAATTGAAGCTGTCATTAAGAATCTCCCCCAAATTCCTTTTATGATGCCACAATTAGCCTAATACCCAAGCCACTAAAAGGCACAACAAAGAAGGAGAATTACAGACCAATTTTCCTCATGATTATTGATGCTAAAATTCTCAACAAAATTTTGACAAACCGTATATAACAATATATAAAAAATATCATCCACCACGGCCAAGTAGGCTTCATCCCAGAAATGCAGGCTTGGTTTAACATACCTGTAAACGTTATCCATCATTTAAACAAACTAAAGGAACAAAACCACATGATCATATCCTTAGATGCTGAAAAAGCCTTTGACAAAATCCAACTTTTTTATGATAACTTGTCTATCCTTCATAGTGCCCTCTACTTTTAAGTGGTTTATATGTTGAAAAACTGCTGTGGCCTTTTATGACCTGTATATAATGTAGAATAAAATAATAAAATACTTGATAGCTTTTTCTATGTGATAAATGTACTGAGACAATGTTGTATTGAATATTTGTACCCTTTCAGGGAATTTCTTGAGTTTGAGACTGAAAGAGGATTAAAACACAGGTTTTTTTTTTTTTAAAAGTTCTGGAGGGAGCAGGAATACAGGGACAATATCTCAATATAATAAAGGTAATCTACAGGAAGCCGACAGCTAACATCAAACTTAATGGAGAAAAACTCAAAGCAATCCCACTAAAATCAGGAACTAGACAAGGATAGACAAGGATGTCCTATCTCCACTTATCTATTCAATATTATTCTCAAAGTTTTAGCTAAAGCAAAAGAGAATGAAAGGAGATTAAGGGGATACTAATTAGAAAAGAAGAAGTGAAACTATCTCTATTTTCAGATGATATGATTGTATACATAAGTGTGCCACAAAATTCTTCCAAGGAGCTTCTTTGGCTGATAAACACCTTCAGCAATATAGCAGGATACAAGATTAACTCAAAGAAATCAGTAGCCCTCCTATACAGTAAAAATAAAAGGGCTTAAAAAGAAATAAGTGAGACATTAGCTTTTATAATAGCTGCAAATAGTATTAAATACCTTGGAGTAACTATAACCAAAGAAAACAGATGTATTTGACAAAAGTTTTAAATCACTGAAGGAAGAAATTGAAGAGATTTCAGGAAATGGAAAGCTATCAGGTAAATTAAAATGAAAATAATTTTGAGATTTTATCTTACACCAGTCAAACCAGCTAAAAAGAAATAAACAAACAAAACCTAGAATAACAACAAATGCTTCCCTGGGTGTGGGAAGAGAACATACATTGTTATTGGTGGGAACACAAACTGGAACATTTGCTGTGCCAGTCAGGGGAGTTCCTCAAATGATAAAAAGAGATCTCCCACACAGCCCAGATATACAACCTCTAGGCACAATCACAAAAGGGTTCAATGTCCCACTGTGGAGAGATACCTCGTTCATCCACATTCATTGCTATTCCATTCACAATAACCATGAAACAACTAAAAATAATGGTAATCAAGATTTGCTACATATACAGAATATAATACTATTCATCTTTGTAGAACAGTGATATTCCCAAGTAACCCAGATTCCAAGTTATCCAGATGTAGAAAGACAAAGGTTTTATATTCTCTTCCATTTATGTTGATTTTGAATTTTTAGATAATTACTTTAAAATGGAAATCTAGAGAAGTCAAGAAGCTAGAAATCAATACTGGGGTAAAATCTCAAGGGATGAGAATAGAACACTCAGGGTATAAATGAACAAAGGAATGCAATAGAATCAGGGGAGATTAATAAATAGATAGATAGATAAATAAATAAATAAATACATAAATAAATAAGAGGACTGGTTAGAAGAGGAGGTATATGGAGAACACCTAACATCAAAGACATTTAATAAAGCCTTATGGGAATCTACTACTTTAGACTCTTGCTACAATATATATGCAAATACTTATAAAAGAGCTTAAATTGACTTACCTTATAATGATGCCAATGTCTCTTTCAAACACAATAGTTTTCTAAAAAAAGCCCAATTGCAGGTATGTGTAAACTCTTTTCAAGTTGGTCAATGAAGTCTCATAGAACCTCTCTCTCTCTCTCTCTCTCTCTCTCTCTCTCTCTCTTTCTCTCTCTCTCCCCCTCTCTCTCCCACTCATTCTTGACAGACTATTTCCATTGCTCTTGGTTACCCTCCAGGCTTCCAGAGCTTGATAGTAAAAAGCATTTGCTAATAAACCTACATACATGAGTTAGAGAATATGGAACAATCAAGCTAGTGATACCCCTGAAGCTCTAGCCCAACTGAAGAGGCAAAACAGTGCTAGAAGATTCAATAATAATCATTAGTCTTATTTAGCTATGAACCTGTAAACTATGATAGTCATTAGTCTGCCTAGTCATATCCACTGGTGAGTTAGTAGCATGGATATTATGGAAGTAATTAACCATGTTCTTTCTGGATTCACCAGCTCCACAAAGGCGAACTCTACTTGCCATAATTAACTGAGCCAAGATTCCATGACTGAGGAGATAATGAGCCTTATGGGAGAATCTAATACTTCTAGATTATTAAGTGTGTATAATATTAAAATCTTCCCATAGTTCTTTAGATTTATACGTTAGTGCATCTCTCAACCTTAATCAGAGAGAATTATTTTCCATTAGATGGTGTTTAATACTGAGGCTGACAACTTGTCAACATTTAGACATTAGAAGAGCTCTAAATAAGATGTCTGTATCAAGGCCCCTTGTCCAAAGGTTCAGGGAATATCACCGAAGAGGGACAAAATGATTGTATGACCCAGAGATAGTGAACATATGCAGCAAAACAGAGTTTGGCTGATGGGCCAGGACATTGCAGACCTGAACTCAGCAGCTGTTACTACGTGTGCCAAATCAAATCAGCCATACATAGTTCAAGCATGAGCTAGAGAGGGCTTATGAAATATTAGCCTTAGATGAGACACTATTGCCAAAGTATGTCTACTAGAAGATGGAAAACCAGTTTTCTTCAGGGAGTCAACCTCTGAGAGGCTAATTATGTTTCATGAACTGGTCCCACACTCTTTTACACAAAATTAGCAGTAAATGCACCCAGTGAACATATGAATGTGGCAGTAAAAAGTGATGGGGGAAGGAAAGAATTGAAATAGAGAAAATGGGGAATAGATTTGGCCAAAATGTAGTTTATATATGTATGACATTTTCAAACAACAAAAATTAAATTCCAGTATTTAATAAAAAGTTGAGTTTGAAAATTACTGATTTTTAAAGACTTCAGATATTGAATCGCAGTAATTAATATAGTAATCAACACTATTTTGATATATTTCTTTTTATAACTATATACTCACAAATATATTCCTTTATGTTTGTGGTAGTTAGGGTTAGGTTATAAAGTTATGGAACTTATAGGTGATGATATCTTGCTAGAGTAAGTACACCATGGGGGTAGGTTTTAAGAGTAAAATCTGAGTAATTGAGCTATTTGTTATCAGGGTGTGTGGATTTAACTCTGTCCTTCTGAGGCCATTTTTTTTTCAGACCTTGTTACCTTGTCTGGCATAGAATGTACTACATAGTGCATGCCGGCCTTGAACTTCCAGGAGCCCTGCTGCCTCTGCTTCCTGTGTGCTGGAATAATAAGTGTGCTACCATGCATAGTATCAACTGGGTCTGTTGTGAATTTCTATTCTAATCTTAGCCTTTTAGGTAAATATTGGTCTAGTGTGGTCCTTCTGGACTAAAATGAGATTATTCTTCAATGGCACCTGGCAAATTTAGTACCACTGGAGATGTAGTGGCATAGATGGAAAACCACAATACCCTAGTTGAACATCAATATTGAACCACAATACCTGAACACCAGGCCTCTTCTCACTATTCCTTGACTACTGATTGGAGTGTGTATTTCTCTGCCACATCTCAATCAGTCCCAGTTAAGTGGAGTTATGGCTGCTCTTTCCTCTGGGGTACAGCCATAGTAATCTGTGGGACTATATGGGCAGGTTTGCTCTGTTCTGAGAATCAGAGACTGAGACTGTGAAGAGCATTTTGAAATCCAGATTCATTGTGGTTGTGATTAGCCTAATATTCTTACAAACTCTGAGAAAACACTAACTCTCATTCTTAGCTGGAGCAGACAAAATGAGTTGCCATCATTCTACTTAGGTACAGTTTCAGAATTCTTAAGTAAGGCTTCAGTTTAATCTAAGCACCATCATTCAAAACCCTGAGGAACTGTAATTCCAGGGAACTTTTTTTTTTTTTTTTAAGAATCCTTAAATACTTAAATTTTTTAAAGTTTTCTACTTCTTTAGTGTCTAGAGACACTTTTAGCTGGATTTTGGAAAGTTGTGACTCAGGTGAAGTTTAATGCAAATCTTGACTGGGTCCCTTTGCAGGGACTTCGTGATCATTGTTTTCAGTGCTTTTGTTTCATTCTTTGGAAAACATTCTATTTATAGAACATTCACTATTTTTGACAGCAACACAGTTGGTAAGAGGTTAAATCTGCTGTGTCAAATTCCAGGGCTCTTTAGCTGTCTTCTACATGAAGATAATAAAATGACACGTTTAATATTTTATTAGCATTTCAGAAATTCCTTCACATACATTGTCTTATTTGCTTCTTGTAGCTGCCATGTGAAATAGTCAGGGCAGAACTCATTACTTCCTCTGACAGAAGAAGAGATTGAAGGCCAGGGGGTTAAGTGGCTCATTACTACCATATTCCTTCTTTGGAGGAAGGTGTCATTGTGGACATCTGCTTAGGTGGCAGTGCCTCAAGTCTTGTCATCTCCATATTCTATACTGTCTTGGGCACACTGTTTAAAATCCCTGGTCTGTGTCATTAACTGAGACACCTAAAGCAAAGTACACTGAGTGTTGGGGGCATGGTAAATGCAAACACATAAGGCTCTTTGAAGATACAGATAGTGAGGAACACAGAGAGTACGTAAACCAGAAAGGGCTCCTCAGGCCAAAATGAAAGATGAAAATGGACTGGAAAGGATATTACTATTGTTATTAGCATTTGTTTTCTTTGTTGAATCATTTATTCAAATGTATAATCAACCAAAGACCAGAGAGACACATTTAGTGATGAGCCATGTGGGGTTTATTATCTAGGACACTATAGCCTTTTATTTTCTTTCATTCTTTTTATTTTTTTTTTAAAGAATTGAACAAGCAGCAGTAAAATACACTTTAAAAATAGCTTGATCTGTGCAGCCTGGGGCTTGAGTGTTGCTGGGTTGTATGTTGCTAATGACAACACGCTGGGCATTGGGATATGATGAATAGGGTTCTGTTGGACCTAAATACTGGTTTTCTAAAACCAGTGTTAGAAGAATCTGAGATGATAGGGTGAGCCCAAGACTAAAAGAATTTGAATTACTTGCTTAAATTTTTGTTTTGTTTCTTTGAGACAATATTTCTTTGCATTGCAATTTATGGTCTAGAATAATGGCAAAGATTGGCAATATTAAGCAAAATCATTTGTTCTACATTTGCTAGATATAAGCACACTCTTACGATGAAAAAAATGAAGGCATTTTAAAATCTAAATTATTTATTTAATGTCAATTGTACATTACTATAATTATTCTTAAATTTACTGGAGGTTTATTGTAAACATGTTGATTAAAAACATACTGTGGCTATTTATGAAAATGTTCAATGTAACATTCTCTACTATGTGCTCTGGGAAAAACACTGTTCCTAACACATACTAGAATGTGCCAGGACTCACTTCACAGTTACATTTTTCTGTGAGTTGAATGACGAGGACAACACCTTTGTCTCTTCTAGTTATCTCACAACATAATTAGTACTTTATTTTTAGAGACCTTTCATCTAATTTTTTTTTTCTAACATGCTTTAAGATTAGTCTCCCACTTGTGGCCGTTCAAGATGCTTAGAACAAATGATAATTGAGTCCTCAGTCCTCAACAGGACATTTATAACCAATCTCTCTAATGCCACGGGGACATTCTGAAAGGACAGTCTAACAAATGTAAAAGCTGGAAGATATAGAGAAGAGATGCAACTTTCTATCCTCATGCAGTGACAGTCATTGAAACACAATCTTAAAGCAGCTGTGCTTGCCTGTGCTGTGCCTGCACACGGCTGGGCTTGTCAACAGTTAATTGTGGATAAGAGAAGAGTTCATGAGGTCCATACTATTCTCTGATTAACCACTGGAACTGATAAATTTAGGGTCAGGGAGATGGCAGTCATTGCTTTCAGTTGGGTGCCGTGGTGATCCCAACATGCTCCAGTGGATAGTCTCAAATGGAGGCCACATAGAAGATCCTGGTTAAAATCAGACTCCCCCCATCTCTCATTCTCTCTCTCTCTTCCTCCCTCCTCTCCCCCTCTCTCACACATAAAATGTTTAGAATTTTTTCTTTAACACCTTCAGTTACTATGGATGCTTACCAAGGTGAAGGAAGCTACCAGGGTGGTACCAGGTTGCTCCTTTCATGTGCAGCAATAAATGTGTGTGATATCTTATCAATGTGTTGTTTGTACTACCAAGAACAATGACAATAGACAATGCTATAACCTCTTTTAAAGACTTTCTTCTTCCAATTTCCTATGATGATATTCTTTGTTATTTATATTAAACACATTTAAAAATTTGACACTAAGATCCATGTCTGAGAGAGAATATTTGGCAAATTTACTTCTGGGTTATCTTACTCAGTATATTTTCTCCCAGTTCTACTCATTTCCATTTTTTTAAATCCAAGGCAATATTTCTTGGAAGAAGCAAAAAGAGAAATTTTCTTTTCTTTGTTTAAGTTTGTTTTTCATTTTACATACCAACTACAGTTCCTTCTCCCATCCCTTCTCCCATTCACCTCCTCCAACCCCCAGCTCACCTGCCAAAAGGGTAAGACCATGGAGAGTCAGCAAAGCCTGGTTCATTCACCTGAGGCAGGACCAAGTACCCTCACCCCCAGCAACCAAGCTGAACAAGGTGTCCCACCATAGGTAATGAGCTAAAAAAGCCAACTCATGCAACAGAAATAAATCCTGATTCCACTTCCAGAGGATGCTGTAACAGACCATGTAGAAGGTATAGTTTGGTCCCAGGCAGGCTCCACAGCCATGGGTCTAAAGTTCATGAGCTGAGTATCTGTAGATGTCCTCATAATGACCCTGATTCCCCTTGCTAACATAATCCTTTTTCCTTCTCTTTGACTGAACTCCCAGAACTTTGCCTAGTGTGTGGCTGTGAATCTCTGCATCTTCTTCCATCAGCTACTGGACAAAGGCTCTACAATGACAGTAGGCATTTACCAATCTGATTACCTGGATAGGCAAGTTCAAGCACCCTCTCCACTATTGCTAAGATGAGGTCATCCTTGTGAATTCCTGGGAATTTCCTTAGCACCAGGTTTCTCCCTAACCTCATAATGACTCCCTTTATCAAAATTCATCTTTCATTCACTTCCCACTCCATCCCTTCACCAGCTTGACCATCCCATTCCCTCATGTTCTCATTACCCATCCCCTTACCTTTACTGACCCATTACCCCTATTTTACTCAGGAGATCTCATCTATTTCCCTTTCCCAGGGCAGCCAATGAGTCCCTCTGTAACCAGAAGTTTTTGACCCATCTGGACTTCTGCCATGGAGGAATCTCTCCTGCCTACAATCCCTCATCTTCTTACAAAATAATTATTTAAATGTATGAATTGTGAACTGTTTGGCCTATGGCTCTGGCTCCTTACCAACTAACTCTTATAACTTAACTCAACATTTTTATATTGCCATGCAGTTTCGTGGCTTTACCTGTGTTCCATTACATCTTACTTTCTGGGCAGCACTGTGCAGTGTCTCTCTGACTTGGTCCTTCTCCATTGTCTCTACTTGAATTTCCCACCTGCCTCTAAGCAAGCTTACAGTAGACCAAAACAACTTCTTTGTTAACCAATGGTGATAAAGCATATTAACAGCATACAGAAAGACATCCCACATCATCCCTTTCAGGGTCCTTCTTGTTACCTAACTTCTCTAGTGCTGTGGATTATAGTCTGGTTATCCTTTGTTTTACAATTAATATCTACTTATGAGTGAGTATGTAACATGTTTGTCTTTCTGAGTCTGGATTACTTGACTCAGGATGATATTTTCTAGTTCCATCCATTTGCCTGAAAATTTCATAACACTGTTTATTTTTGGCAACTTAGTAATACTTTGTTGTGTATATGTTCCATATTTCCTTTATCCATTCTTCAGTTGAAGGGCATCTCAGTTGTTTCCAAGTTCTGGCTATTATGAATAATGCTGCTATAAATATAGTTGAGCAGGTGTCATTTTGGCAAGATTGAGCATTCCTTGGGTATATTCCCAAGAGTGGTATCACTGGGTTTTGAGGTAGTTTGATTCTCAATTTTCAGAGAAGTTATCATACTGATTTCTAAATTGGCTGCACAAGTTGGCACTCCTACCAGCAGTGAAGGAGTGAGTGTTCCACTTCCTCCACATCCTCTACAACATAATCTGTCATCAGAGATTTTGAACTTAGTCATTCCAACCAGTGTAAGATAGTATCTCAGAGCAATTTTAATTTGCATTTTCTTGATGATTAAGGATGTTGAACAACTTCTTAAGTGTTTTTCAGCCATTTGAGATTCTTCTGTTGATAATTCAACTTAGTTCTGTAACCCATTTTTAAATGGGATTGTTTGGTATTTTGATGTCTACTTTCTTGAGTTTTTTATATACTTTAGAGATAACCCTAGTCAGATGTGGAGTTGGTGAAAATCTTCCATTCTATAGAGTGTCATTTTGTCTTATTTAGCATGCCCTTTGCCTTACAGAAGCTTTTCAGTTTAAGGAAGTTCTATTTATTGACTGTTGCTCTTAGGGTCTCTGTTACTGCTATTATATTTAGGAAGTGGTCTCCTCTGTCAATTTGCTCAAAGCTATGCCTCACTTTCTTTTCAATCAAGTTCAATGTAACTGGATTTATATTGAGGTATTCGATCCACTTGGAATTGAATTTTGAGCATGGCTATAGATATGAATCTAATTGAATAACATTCAGTCATGCCAGCACTGAAGTGCTTTCTTTTTCCATTGTACAGCTTTGGCTTCTTGGTCAAAAATCAGGTGTCCATAGGTGTATGGATTAATGTCAGGGTGTTCAGTTTGAAGTGCCAGTTTTTATGCCAATACCAAGATGCTTTTAATACTATATTAAATATTCTATAGTAGAGCTAGAAGTCAGGGATGGAGATGCTTCCTGAAGTTGCTTTAATTGTACAGGAATGTTTTAGCTGTCCTGCACACTTTGTCTATCATATGAAGTTGAATATTGTTCTTCCTAGGTCTGTGAATAATTGTGTTGGGATTTTGATGGGGATTGTATGGAATCTGTAGATTGTTTTTGGCAAGATTGCCATTTTTATTATATTGGTTCTACTTATCCATGAGCATGGGAGATATTTTCATTTTCTGATATTTTCTTCCATTTCCATTAAAAACTTTCTATTAAAAACTCTAGAACAAAAAGAAGCAAACTCGAGCTGGTCACATGGTGAGGGTGGGGGTGAGGGGGCCTCTCTAGCTCGAGGCCTGTGTCTATGGTCGGGCCCGTAGCGTCCAGCTGCCCGGGACCGATCCCCGGTGTATGGCGCCGCAGGAACCTGTTCCCGGGCCCAGATAAAGGGCCACCTCCCTGTACAGCTCTTGGCTTGGCGTAAGGAGATCCGCTGCTCCGAGAATGGCTACCTCTCGATATGAACCAGTGGCTGAAATTGGTGTTGGTGCCTATGGGACGGTGTACAAGGCTCGAGATCCCCACAGTGGCCACTTTGTGGCCCTCAAGAGTGTGAGAGTTCCTAATG